>QEPC01012655.1:6891517-6911766 GCA_003113815.1 Sphenodon punctatus | reverse complement strand
ATATATATATATATATATATATATATATATATATATATATATATATATATATATATATATATATGGGATGGGGGGAAATCACAAACAACAAAAGGAGGGGTACAAAACTGAAATGAAGCCTAAATCGATCTAATAATAATCGTACTCTAAATGAATAAAAAAACAGGGGAAGGGAAGGGAATCAGGGATGGAATATGTGGGAGAGGGAAAGGATTCAATGGAGGGGGGAGGGAGGAAGGAAGATTTAGCACAGGGAACACAAGGAAGAATAAAAACAAAAAACAACAACTAAATCTATCTAAGCTAAACTAAACAAATGAGAATATAGAGGTAGAGGAGTTGGATGGGTGAAATAGGAGGAGGATGGCAATGGATTAGGAATAAGAAGAAATAAAAACTGCTGCGAGAGAGGGAGCCTTTTGAAACGCCTGCTGTTCAGGAACAGTGACTAGCTCAGAAGACGTTGGGAAGGGGGGGAGGCAATCAGTTTTGTTTCTTGCTGCGCCCGCCTCACCGCAAGCCCCATTGGCTCCGTGCAGCCTAGCCTGTGGCCATTCGGAGACTGCGAAGCCAGTGGTCTGAGGCAAAAAGGGATGGTGATTGGGCAGGCTGGCTGCTACTACAAGTCTCTCCACCCCTGGTGCCTGGAAGTCTGCTCCTCAGCTGACTCCCCCTCCCTGTCATGTTTGGTCTTCCAGTGACACCACGTTTTAGCCACCCAAACACAATCCGAACTGTTTGGTCATTTCAGCATTCAGAATGGAGTTCGGTTCGGTCAGTTCGGGTTCGGTCGTCCGAACAGGCCAAGTTCGGGCCGAACTCCGAACTTCCGAACCGCGTTCGCCCATCCCTAGTTGTGAGTGGAGCGAGTCACACTTCTGCGTTCCCTAGGACAAGCCATCCATCTGGTCAGTAACTGCACTGTATCATTCTTTTCCATTTTTATTTTTAACACTTAATTTAAAATCACCCTTCTCTCTCCCTCATTTTCACAGACATGTATGCGAAATAAATAAAAAATAAATAAGTACTACTGCTGCAACAACCTCCAGAAATACAAAGAGGGCAGTGCTAAATTCACAGTATGCTGATGACACCCAGCTCTATCTTTTTCATTGACCAAGGCCTTGCAGTGTGTGTTTAATAGGTGTCTGGCTGCCATTGGAAACTGGATGCGGGTGAGCTGACTGAAGCTGAATCCAAACAAGACCAAGGTATTGATGGTTGGCCAGCCATGTGACCTAGGGGCCATAGGGACCCCTCTTATTGATGGGATCCAGCCTCCTTTGGTCACTCAGGTTTGCAGCCTTGGGGTGCTCCTGGATCTGTTGCCACACCTGGATGATCAGGTTGTGGCAGTGACCAGGAGTGCTTTTCACCAACTTCACCTGGTGAGAAGGCAGTGATCTTTTCTCTCTGACTCAGGCTTGGTTACCATCATCCATGCCTTTGTAACCTTGAGGCTAGACTATAGCAATGCACTCTACATGGGGCTGCCCTTGATGACTGTTTGGAAGCTGCAGTTGGTGCAGAATACAACAGCCCACCTTCTGTCAGGGGTGGACCACTGGGAGCACATTATGCTGGTGCTCTGAAGTCTGCACTGGCTGCCAGTAGCATTCCAGGCACAATTCAAGGTGCTGGTTTTGACCTATAAAGCTCTAAATAACTTGGGTCCCAGGTATCTGACCCAAGACCACCTCTTCCCTTATGTTTCATCTCAGCCTCTGAGGTTGGCCGAAGGCGCCCTCTTGCAAGTACCAACTGCCTGTGAAGTTTGTACAAAGAGGTCAAGCAGAGAGGTGTTCTCGGTGACTGTTCCACACTTATGGAACTCTCTCCCCTTGGAGAGTCGCCTAAGCCCAAGCCTACTTACCTTTTAGAAGGGATGTAAGACCTTTTTGTTTGGCAGACTGGGATAGGGTTTGGTGGGATGGAGTAGACGGGCTAGGGAGAGGGCTGGTGGGTGGAGTTCAGAGTTTCTTTTAATTGCTTTTATATATGTTTTATATGCTTTCGGTTTATGTATTTTATATATTTTTGTATGCTGCCCTGAGCCCTCAAGGGCAAGGGTGGGATAAAAATTGAATAAAATAAAAATAAATAAGTACTACTGCTGTGAAAACATTACTCAGTGGTTTTACAGACTGTGGGAGACATTAGGTGTCTTTTCAGAGATCTCTATGCTGACGAGATGGGCTCTTGCTGTGACTCATATATTTTCCATAAACCATCTGTACTTTTAATGTTAAAAATAAGGGAATTTTCAGACCAGGCCCATAGACCCCTATTGAAGGGGTGGGTGTGCATCCAGTGATACTAGGCAATGCTGCATATCCAATTCTTCATCGTTAATGAGGAACCATCCAAAAGTGGACACACTTAAAAATAATAAAATTCAATGACCACTTTACAATGCAGGAATGTGGTTCGGCGCTCATTTGGTATCCTCAAGAAAAGATGGATAATTCTCTCAAAAACCATTGATATGGCAGCTGAAAAATGGTGCTCCTCTCATTACTGCATGCTGCATAATATTTTTCATACTGATGAGGAAGCTCTTAATTGACTACTTTAATACCCATCACAATGCCCCAGACACAAACATATTGGTTCCAAGAGTGAGATAAGTACCTCGTTCTGTAAAGGCAGAGGGAAGTTGGGTTAGGGACACAAACTGCCATCTTTTTGAAAGGCAGGAAAGACAGGGCACATGATGGTGTCCACCACAGTTTCCTGAGTGCAGTATTTAAAATTTTCATTTGTGATTACCAGAAAATAATGTATATCACCCCCACTAAAACTTTTGAGAAAGTATTGGTATTTATTATTCTCACAAACTGCTGTACTGTGTTATGTTAAATGTTTTATCTTTCTATATTAAATATTTTCTTTTGCGATTACTTGAAAATAATATTTTTTATTTATTTTATTTTATAGATTTTTATCCCGCCCCATCCTGCAATGCAGCTCGGGGCGGCTGACAACAATAAAACCATTAAAACAATTTAAAATACAAATATAAAATATACAATAAAACAGGGCAAAGTCCAATAATAAATAAATCGGTGGGGGATTAAAAATCACCCCCCCCCCACCCTCCCTCCCAAAGGCCTGGGCAAACAGCCAGGTCTTACAGTTCCGCCGAAATGTCAAAAGGCTTGGGGCCAGGCGAAATAATGAATTTCACTCCTACTAACATTTTTCACAAACTTCATTTCTATTGGAAGGCTAACCTTTTTAGCTTTCTACACTACTTACAAATTTCTTTTGTGACTACCTAAGTATAGTGATTTACAATCCACTAACATTCAGCTGAAATTATATCGGTATTATCATCTTAATCTTCTTCTATTTCTAGGTATTGTTATTGTGGTTGTAATACCTTTACATTACTCGTTTTAAAAGCTGTTACAGTTGTTAATGTATAGATTAATTAAAACATTTTATGAACTTTTATGTTTGTGTTCAGTGTGTCTTTAATTAATAAAAAAACTAAAAATAAACTAATCAATGGTAACAGTAAGAAAAGCTTCTTTGTTTCTTAAGCAACACACATTGGGTGTTAACATACGTGTCAGCATTACAAATGGTCACAAACTGATCCGGACCAGGAAGCTGCTTGCTGCACGGCATATGCCCGGGCTGTGACTCCAGAGGTCTCCGGAGTCACAGTCTGGGTTAGCTACCAGCTAGCCTGGGGAAACATTTTAAAAAACTTTTTAAAGATTTTGTAAACTTCTTAAACATTTTTAAATACTTCCAACACACATGGAGAGTTATTTCTATTAAACTATCAAAAACAAGTGCAGATGTGCAAACAGACAATAGTCACGTGCTTGGTGTAAACCTTTTCTGCAGTTTACATGTGCATTAGAAGGCAGAGGCTTGCATTGCTAGGAGGAGCTTCCCCTGGCTAGCAGCGGATTAGTACGGACAGTGGAAGAGGGTGAAGGGGCTATGGAAACAAAAGAGGGGCAGAGAATGGGACGTCTTATGGTTGGTTTTGAGAGAGGTTGTTGCTATAATTCAATTCATCTTTCAGAGGCTGACGCTACTCTGTCCATTCAATTTGTAACTTTGGGACACCGTTCTACCAAATCAGATCTGCGTTGCTTATTTATTTATTTTACTATTTTTCTACCCCGCCTCCTCCTGCTCACAGAGCAGCTCGGAACAGTTTACAAATATGGCTTATCCACTCATTAATACTAGTTTTCAGGGAATCCAATGCGGTAAGAGCTACTGCTGAGGATTTTGCCAGTCCAGAACTCAGGGTGAAAACAGACATGACGCTAACCACCCTTTAACCACCCTTGGTGGTCAATTATGCATGTTGCAGGGCTGTATTGGTTCCCTATGCAGCCCTGCAACATGCATAAATAATCACCAAGAGTGGTTAAAGGGTGGTTAGCGTCATGTCTGAAAGTACCCTCAATTTCTCAATGCCCGTTCGTCCACTCTGCACCAGGTCCCTTGCAATGGCTACTCTTTGATCCCTGCGCTGGGTTCTCATGCCCCACATCTGTTGCCTGTTGGAAGGAACAATGGGCAGGTTCGGCTGGGTTGGTGACTGGTCTGTATGGACGAACAAACAGCAGAAAAGAAAGGAAGTACCATGAGCACTGACCACATGAAATTTTGCCATGTCCTGCTGCTTCCTTCACCCTGCAGTAGCAAGTTTGTGCAGTGGCAAGACATATACACCCTGAGATTCATCTTGCTCCATCAGCTGTGTTTCAAGCACCACATATTGCACTTCAATCTATTATTTATTATGTATTATGACGGCCCCGAGCCCTGTTTAATAATTTTAATAATTTATATTGTTATTGATGATTTTAAATTGTATTTTATTGTATTGTATTTTATTATTGGAAGCCGCCCCGGGCTGTTCGCAGGAGGGACGGGGTATAAATTTATTAAATAAATAAATAAATAAATCTGTGCTTCCACATTTTGGATCTGTGCTTCCACATTTTGCTTTGGTGTTTTTTGCAAGAACTTCAAGCATTAAAGTTGCATCTGCATTAAAAATCATTGAGGTCTCCCCTTGTATTAGTGGCTCGTGTTGAGAAAATGAGTTCTGTGACATGGGAGTTCCTGGCATTATTTCTTCCTCTTCATTCTCCTGTCTACCCACCTCCAAAGTGGTCTCTTCTGTCTGGATTTGGTTTCTGTTGCCTATGGGCACATGTCTGTTCCTTTAATTAATTGTCCATCAGGTCCTCATACTCCCAATCCTTTCTGGGATTTCCAGATGTATTATTGTGTTTTTTCATGTGCATATACTCAAACTGCAGAACCTTTGCCTTGGTTTGTAGTTGCTCGAGGGTGCTGGTGTAGCCATTATCTGTCATTATTTTAGATAGCGCCACAAAAAAAGCATATTTTGTGAGATTTCAGCAGATGTGCTGCATAGATTCTTCCCCCCATATTTGTATTAAAAATTTAGTCTCTTCATGGATCCAGTGTGAGGAATGAGTCTTTGCACTTTCTGTGAGACTGTTGGAATGTGTGGAGGGAGCCATACCAGACACGTCTATTCAGTTGAGGGACATCAGAAGCAGGTGGAAGAGCAGTGACTTTGGAAATGGCATGTGGAAATTTCATTTTGATGGAGGTCTGAAAAGTGGGCATGACAAGCAAAGAACAATGAGAAAAAAATGCAGGCGCATCTCCCACTTTGCATTGCAATACTTGAGAATACAATAGAGACCGTGGAGAGAGAGGAGTAACAGTCAAGCTGCCACGGTACAGAAAATGGCTGTTGGTGTTTTACAAAAACTTTCTAAAACCCGGAAGCAAGCTGAAAACATAAAAAAAAAGAAAATAACATTCCAACTATCTAGACAATCACCTTCATAATAACATTAAAACCCGTTAAACATTCTAGTTGTATCATTTAAAAACAGCCAGAATTTTGCTGAAGAGAGTGACACGTAGACACAGCAAAGGAAAAAGTGAGATCATCAGTGGGGGGATGCGGCGGTGCCATCATGGAGCCGTGCTTGTCGATATTTGTGATGTAAAAAGGAATGACCAGGATGTGGAGCATTGAGGAGTAAAATTCTGCATTAATTAGAGCACTGCAGCAGGGCGATGCAACTCTACCTTCTAATAAATAACCCAAACTGCATTTGTAGCTTAAACAAACAGTGTCTGCTTTGTGTCCCAGTGTCTGCCTTGTGTCCCAGTCCCATATGGCATCTCACAGCTTCCAGTATCACCTGTATGCTGACAACACTCATTTCTATTCACCCCTAAGCTCTCCCCCTCCATCCAGTCTCCTATCACTGACTGTCTCACCACCAACTCAAGCTTAATATGGCCAAGACTGAACTCCTCTTCCTCCAAAACATTCCTCTTCCTCCACCTTCTCAGTTTCCATTGAGGGTGTCACCATCCAGCCTGTCCCTCAGGCATGAAGCATAATCCCACCTTGACTCTTCCCTCTCCTTTACACCTCAGATCCAGGCTGTTCTCAAGTCCTGTCACTTTGCTCTGCATAATATTGTGAAAATCCGGCCTTGCTTTACTGCTTCCACTGCCAAACCCCTCATCCATGCTCTAGTCAACTCTCACCTTGACTACTGCAACTTTCTCCTTACTGGTCTCCCCTGCTCTGATCTCACCCCCCTCATATCTGTTCACCACTGCTGCCTAAGTTATACACCTTGCCTGTCGCTTTGACCATGTTCAGCCCCTCCTCTCTGCCATATACTGACTCCCTCTACCTGAACCTATTCAGCACAAGCTCCTTGTCTTCATCTTCATGGCTCTTCATGGACTTGCTTTTTCCTCTCTCTCTGCACTGGTTTCCCGCCTGGAAGCATTACTTCTCCCCTGTCCCCACCCTCACCTGCTCGCAACTCCCTTGCTGCTCAAAATGTATTTGCCCCATCTCTCTTGCTTGGAACTAACTCCCTGGACACATTTGTTCTGGTCCCTGCCTCCCAACCTTCAAATCCCTCCTGAAAAACTTGTGGAAACTTCAGGGGCCCTCCAGGGAGTTGCAAAGGCCTTTCAGATGCAGATTTTATATGCCTGGAAGACTACTTAACTTCTGGTATGTTCACATGCTAACCCCAGAGTAACTAGTTACCCCCTAGCTCATCCATGGATTTCTAAACCCATCATAACCTCACATTAACCTTGGTATGGCTTGTGGTTCGTGTGATCACTGCTCACACCACTCAAATGCAGGAGACAGGTAGCCAGTGGTGAGCATTTAATATGAAGGGGTCCAGAGTTTCTCAACACTGTGTCTGTCTTGCTTGGTTACAAACTCTTTAGAGCAGTGATGCTCTATTTTAACCTGCATGAAAACAAGTATGTTGTTGATGCTTGACATAATCTAAGGGAAGTAATACTGGATCATCAGAAGCCTTTATGCAACCAGAGAGCTTGCAGGTGTTATAAAATTAGCAATCATATTCAGATTTTGACACCCCCTCCGTACCTCTATTCAAGACAAACAGGAATGCTCTGAGTATAGAGTCTGGACAGAGCCCTAGCAATCAAGATAAAAATCAGCACACCCAGGGAAAAAAGCAGTACAACAGTGAATCAGCAGATTTTAGCAATATGTTAGTCTGAAAAGCATTTCTGAATGGACTGTGAGATTATTAATATCACAGACAAAGTTAATATGTGCAATCAGATTCCCATCCGGCTCTCCTGAATTAGACAATGCATCACCCCGTGTTACAACGGCCTTTCTCTTTGGCAATACAAGCTATTTATTTCAATAATATTTTGAAGAAGGCTGTACCACAGTTTTCTTTAATTCTTTCTGTTAAGGAGGAGAAAAGAAAAATCTTTATCATGTTTACAAAGATGTTGATGTGAACAAAGGTCTAGGTGGTATTTAGTAAAATATAGAGGGCTGTGGTAATGTTCATGTATTAAATTGTTATCCCACACTTTTAAGGCTGTCTTGCAAATCAATGCCTAGTCTCTCAATTAGCCTTTAAAGCTCAGCACATCTCTATAAAAATAAAAAGTTCCTTGGCTCCTGAAAGAATAACATAGAGTGACAAAAATCTTTCTGATTTTCTCCCTTGTTAAAAAGGATGGGAATCGGAACTAGCTTTAATGAAGTCAATAAAGGGTTCTCATTCATACAATACTGTTGCTCACCGTAGCCTTCCTGGGTCGGTGTCCCTTTGTCAGGAGAGAGAAACTAAAGACTTATTGTGTGGTATAATAGTCCATTTATTTACAAATGCACAAGCTGATAGGAATGGCTGGGATCAGATGCCAGCTCCTCCAGTTCCAGCACCACAGGGTCTCCCCAAAAGGCTCTCTGAGGCCTTCTGCCCCCAAACTCCAGCATGCAACTTCCAACAAGGCTGCAGCTCTCTACTCTGAGTCCAAACTGACAAGCTGACCCACGCAGTCCTTGGTCCTGCCTGTCCAGAACCATTGTGGTAAGACAAGACGCTGGCTGGGGAGCTCAGGTGTGGCTGATGGACCTATACAATGACTTGCATTTCAGGGGGAATGAATCCCAACAGGGAGTTACATTCCCTGGGGGGCGGGAAGATCCATAACAATACTTTTATTGAGTGGGTAGTTCCCAACCCATATTCTGAGTGTTGTGTGAAATTGCTGCCACTTGTGTTGCTTGAGGACTCCTGATGAGGCAAGGGATGGGCCACTGAAATGTAGGAAAATCAGTAGCAGTCTGAATGGGCTGCTAAGGGACAAGGCAAACATAGATTAAGGAACAAGTAGCAGGTTTACAAAGGGAAAGGATATTGTGTAAATGCATTTAACATTACAACAGTGGAAAACTTGTTTTAGTTGAAAATTGGGGCCAAGGCCTCTAAGCAAATGCAATCTGTGTTTTTTCTGAATGACTGGAAACTAAGGGGGAACACTTTTCACTCTTGCTGATGAGAATCCTGGATTTTATAGAATGCCTGTCCATGACAGACACAAAGTAGTTCAGATGATAACATTTAAGTACAATGATATGACACAACACATTTAAATATTATGCAAATACAAAACAGTATTGATTTTGAAATGCTAACTACCTTTCTTCTGGATTCTCTTTCTATAATCCCCTCCCAAATACTTGCTATTATCTATGAACCTATCCTTCATTTGTTTTAAAAGTGCCATGCAGGGTCAGTTCTACTGTCTCCAACAGTGGCCAACAACAATAGCTGGAGAGAAGTACAAGTATAGATCATGGAGGTGCGACCCATCTCCTACTAACCACACCCAACTACCGGTAAGCTAGGGGGGCTAAGCTCCAGCAAGTAAGCATTTATGACTTTCCTCTAAGAATTTATCTAGTGCCCATTTGAAGGTAGTTATTTATTTATTTATTTATTTATAAATATTTGTTAGCTGCCCCCTCATGCCTACGGCATCTCGGGGCGGCTTACAGCATAAAAACACACAATAAAATTCATTAAAACAATGTTTTAAAAATACAACCCCCCCCCCCTCCTCAACATAAAAACTCTTCCATAATCCCCCCCTACCCCACCATCCCCTCCGAAGGCCTGGGCGAACAGCCAGCTCTTGCAGACTCGCCGAAACGCCAACAGACCTGGGGCCAGACGGGCTTCTCCGGGAGGGAATTCCAGAGCCTCGGCCCGGCCACCGNCTTTACATGGGGGACCTCCCAAAAGGCACCCCCGATGGACTGCAGGGATCGCTCTGAGATGCGGAGGGCGAGGCAGTCCCCAAGGTATGAGGGGCCCAGACCACGTAGGGCTTTATAGATCAACACTAGCACCTTGAATTGGGCTTGGTACGCTATAGGCAGCCAGTGCAGAGTATGGAGCACAGGTGTTATGTGCTCCCGCCTTCCTGTCCCCTTAAGGAGACAGGCTGCCGCATTCTGCACCAGCTGCAGCCTCCTACCAGAAACAAGGGAAGCCCCACGTAGAGCGCATTGCAGTAGTCTAGCCTTGAGGTGATGAAGGCATGAATGAGGGTGGCCAGGTCAGGCCTGGAAATGTAGGGACACAGCCTCCGCACCAGATACAGCTGGAGAAAGGCGGCCTTAGCCACCATCTCTACCTGCCAATCCAGCCGGAGCCCTGAGTCCAACACCACCCCCAGACTCCGAACCTGCTGGGCTACAGGAGGGCGGACCCCTCCTACCAGGGGAGCTAGTACCTCCCTCGCCCTACCCAACACCATCACCTCCGTCTTATCAGGATTGAGCTTCAGTCTGTTCTGCCGGATCCAATCCGCCACAGCCTCCAAACATTGGGAAAGTAATGAGACAGCAGGACTTGGGTCAGTTGAAAACGAGAGGTACAGCTGAGTATCGTCAGCATATTGGTGACATCGCACCCCGAACCCTCTCACAATCTCCCCCAGGGGCTGCATATATACATTAAATAATAGCGGAGACAAGATCGAACCCTGAGGAACGCCACAGATCAAGGCCCAAGGGCTTGATGTTTCAGCCCCCAGCACCACCCGCTGGCTTCTCCCTGAGAGGAATGAGCAGAACCACCCAAGGGCAGTCCCGTCCAGACCCCCCAGGTCTCGCAGCCATCTCAGCAGCAGTCCATGGTCCACAGTGTCAAATGCGGCTGAGAGATCTAGCAGGATCAAGAATGTTGAACATCCTGCATCCATCTTATGGTGCTGGCTTTCACTGCTTCCTCTGGCAACGGGTTCCACAACTGTATTGTCCACTGAGAGAAAAAGTACTTCCCTTTGTTTCTTTTAAATCTACTGCCATTTAACTTTAGAGAGTGTCCCCTTGTTCTCTTTTTGTGAGAAAGGGTTAAAAACCATTCCAAATTTACTTTTTCCACATCACTCATGATTTTATGAACTTCTATCCTATCCCCCCTTAATCACCTCTTTTTCAAGCTAAACAGCCCTAACCTGTTGAACCTCTTCTAGTATGGATGTCAGTCCATTTGCTGTTGTTGTTCTGGGGTACAGCAATAGCTAACCTCTAATAAAGCTTATTATAATTACTTATATTATATTATATTATATTATATTATAATTATATTATGTCAGTCCATCTCTTCTATCATCCTTGTTGCCCTTCTCTGAACTTTTCCCAATTCTATTATATCTTTCCTGATATGGAGTGACCAGAACTGCACACAATATTCCACGTGGGATTGTACCAAAGATTTATAAACCAGCATTATGATATTTTACCTTTTATTTTCTATTCCTTTTGCAATAATGCCTAGCATTCGGTTTGCCTTTTTGACTGCTGCCGCTCATTGAGCCGATGTCTTCAAGAAACTATTCACCATGGAGCCGATATTGAGCCCCGCAGAACCGGCACATGGAGCACATGTCCTGGGCACACACGTGTGTACAAGTAGTGCACACCCCTGGCATGGGGCCTAAAGTGTACGCATGTGTGTGTGCAGTAGCATGCGCATGACTTGGGATCGGCCTCATTGACTCCAAGATCCTTTTCCTGAGTGGTTACCCAGATCACAATCTAGCCTCATATAAGTAAAGTGAGGATTATTTTTAGCTATGTCCATCATCTTGCACTTATTAACATTGAATTTCATTTGCCATTTTATTGCTCATTCACCTAGTCATGCAAGATCCCTCTGTAGTTCCTCACAGTCTGCCTGGGTATTGACTATCTTGAATAATTTGGTGTCATCTGCAAAGTTAGCCACCTCACTTTTTTTTCAGATCATTAATTAATATGTTAAACAGTACTGATCCCAATACTAACCTCTGAGGCACCCCGCTGTTTACCTCTCTACCAACTTCAATAATTACCGTTTATTACTACCCTTTGTTTCCTATCTTTTAACAAGCTACCAGTCCATTACAGGACTGTTCCTCTTATCCCATGACTACTTGATTATTTTATCATTTAGGTTTGAAATGTCAATGGCCACAATCCCAAACCTCTTCCGCATGGGATCCACACAGAATCTGCATGGATTCCACTTGGCACAATGTCTCTGCTATGGACTTGCACATGGTTTGCGTGCACGTGTTGCACATGGGTTCCACGGGCCATGGGGTTGGCCCCAATACCATTTCCCAACAGCTCCCTTCCAAGCAATTGTTTTAATATACATACCTGTTCTATATTTTCTCAGCCCGTAGCTATGACTTGCTACATGCCTGAAGAAAGGGCCTTGTATAACCTGAAAGTTTGCATACTCTCACAAATACAAGTTGGTTCCATAAAAGATAATATCTAGCTACTTTGTCTCCATTTCTTATATTACAGTTCTTTGGGACCAACACGACAACCATTCTCCCCTAGGGCCGCTTTTACATGAACGGCGAGATGCAGCGCATTAAAGAATGTGTTTCCTGGAAAGCCCCGCGGGGTGCCTTTAGACACACTGGAAGTAGCCGGCCGCCATAGGAATTTCAGCTCACGCGGTCTTTTTAAAGCCGCATTTGGGAAACCCTTATATCAAGGCTTCCCAAATACGGCTTCAAAAAAACCATGCAAGCCGCAATTCCTATGGCGGTCGGCTACTTCCGGTGCATCTAAACACATCACACCGGGCTTTTCAGGAAGCACGTTCTTCAATGCGCTGCATCCTGCTACTCATGTAAAAGTGCCCTGATAGTACACTGATAGGTTGCAAAACCCAGGATTCAGAGCAGCTGATATATACATCAGTGAACCATGGGATCCCTCCCTTCTTACTGGTGGTCTCTAAACTGTCTCTGCATATAAACCATGGAAGCTTCTTTTAAAACAACATCCCATTACTCAAACTTTCTGGAGAACCTCCAAAGTCATTTTATTCAAAATACGGACAAGGGTAAAGATTTCATCCCCAAGTAAACTACTAAGGCAGTGCTTCCCAAGCCTTTTGCCTGTGTGATCCTCTTTTGAAACTAAAATATAATACTGTGACTCTAAACAGAAACAAAGACATACAAAATATATCAAATATCAGTTGGTATCATGACCCCATTTCGGTTCCAGCCCACAGTTTGGGAATCTCTGTACTACAGCAAACTGGTTGAGGTATGCAGTACAGTTCTAATCCAACACCCATTAAAATGGAGGAAGGTGTTGGATCCAGAGGAGCCCCAATGAAGACCACAGGGCTAACAAGACTGTGGGAATGAAAAATCTTCATTAGGGTTCTCCAGAATAAGTGGTTTGTGGATTGCTGCCTAAGTGAACAGTAACGCACATCATCACAATTAGTACTAATTGCAAATTGCTTAAAAGGATGAAAACATTATAATCATAACTATTACCAATTTTACTTTTATTAGCAGAACAAAATGGCCATAGAAACAGGAGAACCTCTCAAATTGAGGCTCAGGCACATGGTTGAGGATGCCTATAAAGTGAGCCAGTCGTTGTTGTGCCCATTTAGTGCATAAACAGATAATTTCAGTCTCTAAAGGTGCCAAATCAACATCTCGCTCAGTCATTAGGAAGCACATTTTCAAAAGTCAATTCAGTAACTGCTATTGCAGAAAAAAGATGACAAGTACAAGCTATCTACTCTTGAAAAAATGGAGTTGGGGTTAAGGAACAGGCCCTGAAGAGTCAAGAAGGTGAGCTCAGCTATTCTTCCTAAAGGGCAAAGCTAGGGTTCTTAGCTGCTCGTATACATAGCTGTCATTGAGGCCAGCAGGACTTCTCTATGCAACAATGGCCACTGAGCAACAGAGACCTGGAGTGCCCATCAGGGAGGACAAGATTTCCCTCCATATTTAATCTAAAAGGAAACTTTTAATTTGAAAAATCAAGTTTTGTCAAATTTATTCAAGTAACCTCTGTCCTCTCATTCCCCCTGAAACACTGCAACAATCTTTTTGTCGTTCTTTCTTTTGTTTACATTCATGTCTCTTTTTATTTCAGCACTAAAGAGTCATAAATCCTAAAACAGACAACTGAACTAGTTGAACAGGACTAGTTTATTCCTGCTGGAACTCCAGTAAGTTCAGCAGACCATTTCATTGAGGTGAACTTGGCCAGCTGTAACTCTATTTCAAAATGTCAATTAACCACTTGAAGGCTTGGAATCATGGTTTTAAGTGTGTATGAAATGCTATGTCCTGGAATGCATGAGGCCAACAGCTATTATAATCTAAGTATTAAATTTTAACAGCTCATTATAAGAAAACATGTCCTGTTCTTCTTTTTTTAATTTTTCACTCAATTTGCAAATTGTATAAACTGCGTCTAAATAGCATTGCACCTTAAACATTCAATTTATGTTATAAACAGCCACTGATCACATGGAAGAGGAATAATTTTGTTTTATTTTTGAAAGGTCATCTTCTCTTGTTTTGTAATTAAGAGGGCTTTGTGCCTTTGCCAGTTAACTCGAGTGAAATCAGAACTGAATCTCTCATCTAGCGTTAGGGCTGCACTTCTGAATTAATTACAATTTAGAGATGTATGTGAATGTTCTCCCTATGAATGCATTGTCTGCATTTCCTCTTTATCTATGCAGGCACTTAGGACCCTTATTGCAATGTCTGAACGCCTCACAATTCTTCATGCATTTAAGTTTACAGCAAGTTTGTAAGCTAAGAGATTACTATTATCCCCCTTTTACAAAGGGGGACATTGGTGCTAAGAGACAAAACAGGTTCTGCAAGGATGTTTATGGCAGACCGTGAATTAAGATGGGAGTCTCAAAAGACACAAACCCCTGGCTTAAGAACACTGGGCCTCTCCAGCCCTGTGCAGACCACGAATCAAGTAAAATGAAGCATCAATCTGGGTTACTCTAATTTCCTTCCCCTCAGATCCTCTGTCGGCCTTAGCGTCTCCATTTCTTTCTGTGGTACACCTATTCCCTGCAGACGTTGCGTAATATTATCAGTGGGTGTTTTTAGATGGACCATCCCCCAGACCTGCTCTGGGATTTGGCATCCCCGCATCCCCCAGTCCCAACAGCACCAGGCTTAAACGGACCTGGCGGGTTTAAACGGCCAACAGTCCACCTGCACAGCGCCCCCCTCCCCACCACCATAGAAATGCGAGCAGATCATCCGCCACTCTAGGTTGTCACCCACAGCTCTATGGTGTTGCTGGGGCAACTGCTGTATTGGGCCATCCATACAGACAAAGAATGAAAGGATGTTCCCTTCCCTGAAGTGTTTACAGTCTAAATCAGGGATGGGGAACATTTTCCTTCCCAGGTACCACTTTGAAAATTAATACAAATTCTGAGGAGTAAATAGAAGTTGGGAGTGGGGGGTGCTTAATGCTCTCAGGGAGAGGAGAATCCACTTCATGGATCTGTTCTCTATCCTTGGGTATTTTTAAACGTGATGGCGCAGGGTGCCATCATGCTTTGAATCTGGATGCTGAACAGATGGGTCAGCGGCCCAGGCTGGGGAAAGGGCGGGGTGGCATGAGGATGTGGGTCTGCAGGCCTTGCCCCCATGTTACTGAGCACACCTTACCAACCTCCCTGACAGGTGGTCGTGACAGCCTATGAGGCCACCGTACACACCCGTAACAGCCCCCGCCCCGGACTGGGGCCAGGTAGAATGAGCCATCACATGTTACGGCTCGTTCTACCCCAGTCCGAAGATGGCTTCCATGGGCCACAGCAGCACTTAGCCCGGGCTGTGGGTGGCTCGGCGATGGGCCCAAGTCACAGCCTGGGCTAAAAACTGCCATGGCCCGGGGAAACCCCTGATCCAGCCCGGGGAAACAGATCGGGACAGATCAGACGGGACAGCACCATGGGTGGCCACGCGGGTCAAAGCATGGCCACCCGTACTACCGTCACATTTAAAAATACCCCTTGTGTGCATGCCCTCATCTCTGTTTTCTTTCCCTGGGCACAGTCTTTCAGTACTTGGGGGTAGGAACAAGATACAAGAGCCAGATCCAGGTACTGCAAAGGGGCCAAATAAAAAACTAGCCACGGGATGCATTTGGCCCCAGGCCTGAAGTTCCCCATCCCTGGCCTAAATTTAAAACAGGATACAAGTTGGTTTGACAAAAAAAATAAGAGGGAGGATGAAAGTAACATAGGCCCTTTTCACACAAGACACTAACACAGATAAAATGGGTGTTACATTTTATTATACATGTTGCAGGGCACCCATAGAGCACACCTGCAGCCCTGCAACATGTATAATAAAATGTAACACCCATTTTATTAGTGTTATAGAATGTCTGTGTGAAAAAGGCCATAGGTAACTTGTGCACAACTTGATGAAGGCTAATTCCATTCAACGTGTATTAGTTTTAAAACCTGTTAGTTTCCATGTTAAAATAATAAATGGTATTATTACAGACAGTGGCTATTTTCATTTAAAAGTTTTGCGACTTCTTCCCACATAATTATTTTTTAAATTGTGTTTTGTTTTTTAAAAAGAGTCCCACTAAGTGTAGTCCTTATAGACTATACTATAAAAACATGAATTCATTATCATGGATGGTAATGAGGTTTATTATCAGAGCAACAGGGAAGGGACGCTGCAGTGCTCTTCCAACTAGCTGCCTGGGCCCCGTGGATATTTTTAACATTTGAGTAGGTACTTTCACAAGTCACCTCTATGCAGTCACAATTCCCTGAAATACAGAAATGGCTTTCTTCCACGTAGCCCTAATGATCAGTGCAAGTTTATTTACCATAAATTCCCATAAGGCAAAAATTGTTCTATGCCTCTTTTCCTGCCAGGAGAAACAGTTTAGTAAAGACTCTTCTCTGTTTTCTAGCAAAGATAGTTTAGCAAAGACTCAAAGACTTATAAACTTGCTAATCACTGTAGCTGTGGTTCCCAATACAGCCACTAACTTCAACAAGCCAACTCTTCAACAAGAAGCCAATGATAGCTAGTTCCGTCTCATAGCGCAATCTTCTGGACAGATAGCACCAGAGTTGAGGCACAAGGT
Organism: Sphenodon punctatus; assembly: GCA_003113815.1. Classification (NCBI taxonomy): domain Eukaryota; kingdom Metazoa; phylum Chordata; class Lepidosauria; order Sphenodontia; family Sphenodontidae; genus Sphenodon; species Sphenodon punctatus. The sequence goes on along the minus strand of QEPC01012655.1, from coordinate 6,894,938 downwards.
CTCACTGACCTCGATACCATTTATCACTTAGCCATTTACTGCGTTTCTGTCAATTTCTGTCAATTTCAAATGCTGAGAGGTAATACCGATGCCAGTGAATGAGTCTTGCATATGCACTAAAGGCTAATGTCGCTCTATCCATCTGGAGGATCACGCCCCCAATATTAGTAAGGGCAAATAAGCCCATTAGACACCATTATTTCTTATTTTATTATTGGAATGGTCCCTAGACGCCAGGTGAGGGCCCCAATGTTAGTGTAAAAACATACATATATTAAGTCACAATCGTGATTGTGCAATGAACTCCACATTAAGCATTTGCTTGTGCCTTCAGGGAGCCACACTGACAGCAGTGACCTGCCCACGCAGACTTCCCTGTAGGATCTCAGTATAAAATTAAAAAATTGCTGGTTGGCAGACATCATGTCCGCAGTCAAAATACTGCAAAGCATTAATCACACTCTCTCTGTTTCTTATGGGCAGTAAACATGTGAGCGATCCTTTCTGCTAATCATATTTACTAACTGTCTTGAAACCACAGATGTTGGAAAAGGCATGCAAGGTTACAGAAGAATTAATAGCAAATAAAATGTAAGAGCTCTAATAACTAAGAAAAAAAAAAAGAATACACCCACTTAAACAGGCAGACATTGTCAAGACTTGATTAAAAACTGAAATTTGCAAATGCAATATTGTGCAGTACCTGAACGTAGTCAAGAATTGTGCATCATGTAGCAAGGGAACTGCCAACAGCAGCTCCAGCAAGTTCATGTAGGCTTGTTTTATTAACATGTGGGATCAGACTATAAAACTGATGTTCTCAATGGCCGCACCAAGGCTGTAGAACTCCCTCCCGATGGAGGTCCGCTGTTCCACCAGGTTTTTGGTGAGGGAGATAGGTGATGGTTTGGGGGGGTGCATTTTAGCTCCACTATGGTTTTATATTGCTGAATTTTTACCTTTCTATTTTATTTATATTTTTATAGCTTATATTTTATTTTTATATGTATATTTTATATTAATTTATGAGCTGCTCCGAGCTGCTATTAGCAGGAGGGTGCAAAATGTACTGAACTAAATAAATAACAAGCAAAACAAATATAGGGCAAGCCAAGAAATGTGATGGGTTTCCTTGACAGTTTTCAGCTAATTATCTCTACCATGAGAGGAGTTTATGTTAGAGGGAAGGGAAAAGAGCCAGATTTTAGGCAGGGCAAGAAGCATCTGCCCTGGCTCTTACAATGAGAGAGAGAGGAATGAAGCATCAACTCCACCAGCTTCAGGAGCTTCTTTGACCACCATTCCTGAAGCTCCCCGCCAGGCCTTCCATCAGGGCCCTCCTCCGCCAACCATGCTGTGTCGAGAGACCCACAAAGTACCTGCCTGAGGGTGACTCAAAGCTACCCCCAGAAGCAGGCAGAGTCCTGACACTACACTGCTGACCTTAAGGCTGCCACCATGGGCCCTGCTCCTGCCACTAGGGGGGTGCACCAGGCCCCATGTCATTTTCATTTTTGTTATTCAAAAATGTTGCTTTCGTTATCGATATTAAGGACAATGTCTTTTTTGTTGTTGGTCTCAATATTGATATTGTTTTTGTTATCGGTATTGATATCCTTATCAGTATCGGTACCGTTTCAAACGAAGATTTTATTTTTGGTATCGGTATTGTTATCAATTCCTGTGCACAACGAATATCTATCTAAATCTAAGGGAGCCAGGGGAAGGGGGAAAAGAAAACTATCTATTATCTAATCAGTTATCTATATAACTAATCTAATCCTATATGTCTATAATATACATCTATATCTAATCAATACTACCTATCTCTATATAATGTACAGGGGGGAGAAGGGCAGGGCAAGGGAGAAGGTAAAATGTAGGGTATGAGGAAGGAAAGGTATTGGTAATACAATGAGGGCTAGGGAGGATTTTTTTTATGTGCAAGCAGCACAATTCTGTAAACGCAACCTGACAAGCAGAGCTCTCTCAGAATGGAGAGAAAAAGCCTGGCCCTCCCATTATAAAGGGTTGCAGTGCCCTCCCACAGAGGCTCCCCCCCCCCCCCAATTGGTTGTGGGAGGCAGCAGATATTGAGCAATCAGAGTGCCATGAGACTGCTGGGGCCTGCTTGCGCTGCTCATTGGCCAGCGATACATCCATCAGATACTGCTGAGCTGCTCGCCCCTCCCAACACAGGCACAGTTCAAGAGTTCAACCCTGTTTAGGGCTCCGAGATGTTTGCTCCCTCCTCCCCCTCCACATTTCCCCTCCAAAATCCAACTGCCACAGCACTAATAATGACAATGATAATGACATTGTCATTTTTGTTATCGTTATTGGTATTCTCGGTTGTCGTTTTTGTTATTGCAATAATGAAAACAACCATTTTCATTATCGTTCTTGTAACAACGAAAATGACATGCACACCCCTACCTGCCACCCAGTGGCTAGGGCACTGTGCATGGCCTCAGCAGATGTCTTCGAGGCAGCAACTCAGTGGCAAGACTGCCATTGTGGGGGGCAATGCCACTCCAACTGTTGAAGGTGGCTCTCAGCCTCCTGGAGCAGGTGCTTCTGCAGTGCCCATACACCACTGAGTTGGCAGAGAGCCCCGCAGGAAGTGTACTCTGGCTCCTCAGAAAGCATCCACCCTGGGAGCAGGTCTCCGCTACAATTCCTGGACTGGTACTTCCTCGGGGATGAGGGGTACCACTCCTGAGGGCAGCTCTTGAACTCTATGTGCTTCTGAAAAATTACCCCCCTCCTGCTTCCTCTGCCCCCTTTCCCTGCCTTCTTTGCCCCAGTCTGGAGACTTTGGCCCCACCCCCATTATACTGGTGACACAAACCCTGCCACCTGCCCAAGGCTCCACCTTTTCTAAGGCTAGCCCAGGAGGGGAAGGAGTAGTCTTGGTACAATCCCAGGATCTATATGTGATGAAAGCCCACTTGTATGTCATTTCATGATGTTTGCATGGGTAAATTCCAAGAGCGGGCCAAGATAGCTGGGCTAATCTTTTGTTCAGGTTGGAGGTCCACCCACGCCTCTCCTCTGTGCCACTTTGAGCCAGTTCTAGCCTTTTTTACACACAGGGTGATTTCAGAAGTGATGTGTTCCAATTCACCACAGTGAATCCCACCCCGAGTGTGAACCGATTCACCATGGGCTGTGGTGACATGTGCGGCTCCAACAGAAGTGACAGGATCGTGACCACCGCCCGGGGGCAATCAGAGAGAACATGGACCGGGGGAACACAACAGACATACAGTGGAGACGTGGACCGCGGTTCGAGCCCCAGAATGCACCGCGGCTGGGGTCAATTCCTTCCACCGCGGCTGCGGGTTTCCGTTCAGAAGTTACTTTTCATTCACCCCTGCCGTGGTGACCATTCACCACACTTCTGGACCTCCTCCCGCCC
>QEPC01012655.1:6873472-6890265 GCA_003113815.1 Sphenodon punctatus | reverse complement strand
ACCTCCGTCTTATCTGGGTTGAGCTTCAGTCTGCTCAGCCGCATCCAATCCGCCACGGCCTCCAAACATTGGGATAGCAACGAGATAGCAGGGTCTGGGTCAGTAGAAAAAGAGAGGTACAGCTGAGTATCATCAGCATACTGGTGACATCGCACCCCGAACCCTCTTACAACCTCCTCCAAGGGCTGCATATAGATATTAAACAACAGCGGAGACAGGATCGAATGGGTTGGAGTTGCAGCTTGGGAAAGCTGAATCAGCCTTGGACTGGACTGGACTTTTCTACTTGGGTCAGCTAGGGAGCGCTAAAGAGAAGGAAGTATCCTACCAGAAACTGAACCATAACACTGCTGTAACTGGCTTATGTTTCACTGTACCTTTGACTGATTTCTCACTGCTACCCTATCTTTAGTAAAGTTTGGTTTGTTCTACGCAGACGTGCTCTATGCTATTGCTCTGGGTAGCTATCTCCACCACCTGCCCCAGCTGTGGAAGGTGGCTGGGGAGCGCTGTGTGGCCAGCTCCACCCCTGCACTGTGACTGGTCCCCACACCCCTGCCATGACAGGCAACCATGGCAACCCCCATGCCAGGACAAGTCGAGGCTGGGAACACACATGCCTACCCGGTTCACCCACACTTGCCCAGCTGGGTCGCGGCTGGGCACAGACAGTAGCCCTGCTTTCTTCCAGATCCACATTTCCATTCCAGTCACCACCCCGGGTGGGGTTTATTTTGGGCCCACATCTGGCCCAGAAGATTGGGAAGAGCTGAGGAAAAAAAGGCTCACAAGTATCTCCCTTCTTAGTCCCTGCTGCTAGAAGCATTCCTGGATTTTTATTTTTATTTTAAAAGCATGACTAGGGCACTTAGTGCTCATACATTTCCAGTGTCTGAAACTGGGAGTAGTGGGATGTAAATGAGAGTAGTCGTCAATTTGATCTAACTTTGATGCCCCCCCACACCCCAGCTAAAAGGGAAAGTGTCTGGAACCCTTTTTTATTCTCCATGCATGCACCCGTCTTGCTGTTCATGCACTAACCATAGCTCACCCAGAGCAGAGACTCTCACTCCATGTAGGGTAGATAATTGAATTACTCTACATACATTGTTTATAAATATTATTAAAAGTGAGAGGATCAGTTACGTTTTGCTCTTAAATTGTTCCTCATAATACTAGAAATCAATGGCATTATATTCAAGTTTGTAAAGAGTGAGACTTTCAAGCTTTCAGAACTGAAACAACCGCTTGCATTGGAACTTTTTAAAATTGCAGAGACATTTCTACTGAACTCGGGCATATGTTATATTTGGGACCATGCCTGAGCTGCCTGTGCTTTTTAAATAAATGTTTGGCTTATTTAAATACTTGGCTGATATTGTGCAAAAGTTTATTAAATAGTTCCCCTCATAGCACATCTATTTATAGAATAGTATAGACTTAGGGCCAGTTCTATGCTCCTGTATACCTGTGTTAACTATATAGGCTTTGCAGAAGTGTTAACTGGGAGCTGAGAAAGGACATTACTTAGGGGAGAGAGAGAGAGAATTATTTCAGAACTGACATAAATACACTAATCTGAATACAGAATATGGATTGTAATACAAGACAGAAGTGGTTAGAGGGAAAGGACCTGCTGCTAAAAGATAGATCAGTATAAAAGCTGCCGAGGATACTGTAAACCAGAAGAGAGAAAGTTTGTGTGATTTTAGGCAAACCCCTTGATGACGTAACCTCACACAGACAATCCCAAAGCAGTCAGCACAGGCCTCCTGCTTTCCTATTGGTGAGCACTGTGTCAGCAGACATCAGAAGATAATTATTACTGGCCAAACAATTACAAGGGAGGCAACTATCATGTTGAGCTGCTAGCACAAAACTGACAGTAGAAATCTAAGGAAAAAAACAGTTGGAATGTATTACCTGATCAATTAATTTTCTATCGTTTCCCCCCAATCCCCGACTAGGTTTGCCACCTCACTTACTAGTTCTTTGTGACTTTGTAAATTAGAATGCTAGCACTAGAATGCATTTCAGTCCATCTCACTGTAATGTAAGTTTCCTATGAACAAATTATGTATATGTGCACCTTACATGATGATACTAAATAAATAACTAGAAATTTATTATCTCCTCACACAACAGTGTAGTTATGACAGCAACAATGCAGACTTTATTATGTCATACTTGACACTTTCCCTTTGTTGCAAGAATTTAAAGGGCTGGTTTTCATGTTTGGCAAGAGAGGAGGTTTGTATATTTCAAGAAGACATCTCACCAAGTAATGGGCCTGATCCTGCCCCAATGATTTCAAAGAAAAAAATCCCCCAGACAGCAAAGGCATTTGGATATGGTATAGCTTGACTTTTTAATGCAGTGTTTATGATGAAATTGTATACCTAAAGCATGAAGTAAGATATTTTTTTATGATGGCTAGTCATCTTACTAGCCCTAAGCAAAATGGTTTGATTCTAAAATGTATTGCTGCATTAGTAACCTAAGCTGAAATCAGTAATGATTTGCCAAGTATTTCCTTAGTATCTAAGAGTCATTCTTGATTAATTATTTAAGTAGCAGAGCACTAGAGATTCCAGGGAAGATTATATACCTATATAAAACAAAACCCCAACTAAACACAGATCATCTTGCATGCATATGAAACAGAATTCCAGGGCACCCTGAATGAGCCATCAGTCTGCTTGCATGTTGTGGGATTGGAGTCATAAGGCCTGATTCAATTCCCAAAGTCTCCCATTGACTTTAGCTGGAGTTGAATCAGGCCTTCAATGAATAATTTTAAGAACAGTAAGATCCTTGGCATTTCAGTAACAGTTTAAATACAACCTGATTCTCCAGGGCACTATCCCAGATACACATCAGTGGTACACAACAGGTGCAGTTGCACAAGGCAAAAAAAATCCACTTTTTCCTGTTTGCCCCAAGTTTTTTGTTTGTTTGTTTTTTTAAAAAGTGTACAACAACCAGGGTGCTTTGTACGTAATGTCCAGTTAACCTGCATGTGTTGCCATGTAAATCCAAGTTTAGCAATCAGTTTCTGTTCTTGCGTGGGAACAGACATTTCCCACTTTCAATTTGGCTAGCACCATAGAGCCATGTGTTATGCGGATGGGGCTGCATGATGCCTTCCTCCTATGCTTCCTATTTGTGCTGTATGGTCCCAGAAATCCTGCCAGCCCTTAAAAGTTCACTACCAAAGCTCCAAACATACTCCTAACAGGGGACTGGTAGGGGCATGGAAATACACGTGACAGAACTGAACCCATGGGATGCAACATAGGATTGGTGATCTAGCTGTAGAAGGCAGAATAGTCAAATCACCGACACAAAATTCAAAATGTGGGAGAAACATTTTGTGTGAATGCAGCCTATAATCATTTCAGCCTCAAGGGGGCAAATGGGAACTAAGCGCCCCAAACCCTTGGACTTTCTACCAGAGCTAGTTGTCTAAATGTTCTTTGTGACTTTGTAAATCTTCTGCTTGTGTTGCTAGTAACTTTTTTAAACCAGTAGGTTGTTGAATCCAGAAGTGTACATTGGAGGTTATGCCAAAAACTAGCATTTCAGTTGCTCCACCAAAAATTTTTGTACAAACACCTGTAATAGAACTCATAGAAGCTCAGCTTCATGCTTCTCTTTATCTCATTCAAATACCTTTCTATACTAATAGTGTTATCAGTGTAAATCATGCGCAGGAGCCATACTAACACTCTTCGACATGGTAAAGAGCACCAGACAAACAGAAAAAGGAAGCTACATAATTAATTAATATAAAAAGCAGTATTAACAGATGGTTGCAGATTCTCTGCAGTTCCATGTGGACAGTATGTCAACATACGTTTCTCTTATTATCTAAGTTCCCAGGCCTTCAAGCTTTCTTCATGAGCAACTCAGATTCTATCCTTTGCTCCAGATTCTAGTAGGGGTGGATAACCTTTTTCCTCCCACAGGCCACTTTGATAATTAGTGCAATTTCCACAGGCCAGAAAGGAGTTTGGGGCAGGGGTTTTTATGGAGTGTTCTCAGCATGGTGGAAGGTAGAGAACAGCCCAGATCATGGATTATGCCACGGATCCATCCCCTGTCTTTGAGGGTATGCCCTCATCTCTGTCCCTTCCCCTCAATCTTTCAATGCTTGGGGATAGGGTTGGATCTATGGGCCAGATCCAGAAAATGGAAAGGAGTCAAATAAATAACAGTCAGGGGCCAGATTTGGCCCCTAAGCTAGAGATTCCCCACTGCTGCTCTAGTAACATAAAAGGGTTTTTAACAGCCAGAGAAATAATTCTGAAATGTAGCCATCTCCAGAGTTTCCCTGAACAACCATATGCTGAGCTCTTGTGTAAAGAATGTGCTAGATGCTCGCTTGGCATAAAAGAGAGAAACCCCTACCACATGGAATTACAAGGGACTGCAGCTTGGTATGGACTACTCTCAATTACATTAGGAGCTGCTTCCCTAGAGCAGCCCAGAATCCAGAGGACAACAAGCTACCTTTTTGCCTCCCCTCACACCACCAGGCTCTGTCTTCTGTGCTGCACCTCCATGGTGTCTGAAATTACATAGCCTATTTGGTATCCAAATTTGCCATCCAACATGCAGTGGCTGAGAATTTTCTATGTCCATTTCAACATTACTCGTTCAGAGTAGCCATTCAAAACTTTTCAGATCTATTGTAAATGTTTACAAGATAACAAGGTACATTTCTAACATGTAATTCAAATAATAAATGCTGTACCTAGGTTTTTTTCTGTTCTCATGTGATTGTGATGCTGTCAAATATTCATTAGGAGGCCACTTGCAATTTCTGCCAAAAGAATGCCGCCTTAATATTTCTTTTAAATCAAAGGTTTTGTTTATGTCACTTATATTTGCAATAGTTACAAAACAGAATTTATTTATTTGGAGGGCAATCCAATGCCCCATGTACGTCGCCTGCAGACGCTACGCTCAGGCAAGAACATGCGCGCTCAGGTGAGCATGCATGTTGTGCACGCAGCACAGCCACCCTGGGCTGTGCTATGCACGCGCCTTCTCGCCTGAGCGCAGTGCATGTGGACCATTGGATTACCCCTTTTGACTTTTACCTGGCCCTTCCCCGAAGGCTCAGGACAGCTAACATCATCACCAGAGATGTTATCCCATTTGAAAGAACACATTTATGCTAGAATAGGTTTCATTTAGCTATTGTTTCATCCACAAGTGCAAATTGATATTCCACATAGAGGTTATGCTTTGATAAAATATACTGGTCCAAACAACTTCTGAACAAACCTACAACTGTGTCAGTAGGCCATATTCTATCTTAGCCTTGTACGTAGAAAACCCATTGATTGCAACTCTGATCCGGTGATAAAGGAGGCACTATTTTGGGCAGCTCAAGTGAAGCTCTCGGTCAAGATTGGCCCTTGGCTCCATGCTGCCTTAACAATCCTGTGTCTTATTTCATTTCACCAGTCTCAGCTGCTGAATTGCAGTTGCTCCTCAGAATCTCAGTAGCCAGGACCACACAGCACTGGCTCCACCAGTGAACAGCAAAGCAGGTTTTTGTGCACACATATGCATGCATGTAGATGTGTGCTTTCTGGGTCTTGGCCATATAAAGATTTTGGTACACGAGTGTTGGAACTTTGCCCACCCCTTTCCTATGTTCTGTAGCAAGTGAGTTTTAAAGCAAAAGTTCTTTTGAAAATTTTAACCCTGAAAATATTAATTTTATTATTAAAATTTATATGCCACCCCCTCCTGCTACAAGCATCTCGGGGCAGCTAACATTTTAAAACACATAACTAAAAATACAATTAAAACAACCCAACCCCCCCCCCCCCCTAAAAATAACCCATCCCCAAACCCTCCCCAACCCAACCCAGCCCCCTGCCCACTACCCGTCTCCCCCACCCCTACCGACTCCCTTCCCCGAAGGCCTGGACAAACAGTCAGGTCTTACAGGCCCGGCGGAAGGCCAGCAGACTCGGGGCCAGTTGAGCTTCCTCCGGGAGGGAGTTCCACAGCTGTGGTGCAACCACCGAGAATGCCCTCTCCATTGTGGCCCCCCCGGCTAGCCCAGGGGACCTCCAAGAAGGCGCCCCCGGCGGACCGCAAAGATATGAGTGTTTCATTACGTAAATAGATTCTCAGATCAGTAAACCAATCATTTAAACACAGATCTCTACTAGTACTTCCAAGGGAATTCTGATAAGACATAGAGCATCTCAATGGGCATAACTCTAATTCCTTTTCAGTAACATTCTGAAGCCTTAAAGCAAAGGACTCCTCTCCTGTTGTTTAATATAAACTGGGATTTTTAATTCACTGGTAACCTTAAAGCAGATGAAGTTGGATTTATAAGTTTACACACGGCTGATCTAATCTCTTTAGTTGTAGAGAAACAGCACAAAAATATTAGTTCCCAACCCTTGAACCTAGAAAATGGGAGCTGAATGTTATTGGAATCCCAGCAGGCAAGCCTTTGCAGCAAATTGAAGCACCTAAGGGGATTTTAATACTGAACACACATATAGTGCTGTACATCTTCAAAGCACTTTACAAATGTTAAGAAATTAATTCTCAAAGCACCCTGTGAAGAAGGTATGTTAGTATTATTATCTTCAGGTCAGAACTGGGGAAACTGAGGCACAGAGCAGTTGGGTGACTCCTGCATGAAGCATACCAGAACCAAGAAGAGAACAAGGGAGTTCTGACAGCCTCCTCCACCTCAGTGCTGAATTATGTCTACATTTTTCCTGAAGAAGAAAGACAAAAAAGAGCCCAATACCTGTAGCTACTAAACCCAGTAACATCTAAGAAAATAGAAGTCAATCAGGACAAAGCACCTTAACTCCTGAAGGGTGCTGATCTCCTTAATGTCCACCTGAGCAGACAAATAAAAACATTTAGTGGTGATTTTATTTTTATTCCTGTTCAAGAAACCACATAAGCCACCGAGGATGTTAATGAATGAAATGGTAGTCCACAGCTGGTGTGTGACCACCCGTACATTTATTAGGTGGCCACTGGACATGCAGCCCCTATTCACGGTGAGGTCCAGAAGCATGCAGAGCCTGCTGTGCAGGCACATATGGGCTAATGTGACCCCATGTGTCTGTGCTCTATCAATTAGGTTGCATGTAGCCTCCATGCAAACAGGTCCATCTGCACCATAGAGTCACAGGCGAAAAGCCTAGAGCGTTCCTAGGAGTGGCCACTTCCAGCCCCTCTCTCCACTGTCACTCTCACTGGTGCTCACGTAACATCTGCCTTAAATGCCCACCGTGTAATTTTCAAACATGCATTATCTCAACTCCTCCTGGTTGGCAGTATGTGCCCAACACTTGCTCTTTCCCAGCTGTTGCATTCTCTGTAATGACATGCAATGGATTACCATCACCGGGGCCCTGGTTCAAACTGACAGCTCGGCAACAACCAGCAACCACCACCGTACAATCACAGCTGCTTTCCGCCTACCAATCTCCCCTCCAGTGCTGCATTCCCTGGACCAAGGAAGAGACCAAGGCCTTCATCACTCCAATATGCCCTGGCAAAATGCTACAGAAATGAGGTGGTGCCCACCCCCCATGGAGGTTACAAATGCCAAATTTCTGGGTGGCAGAGCAGCAGGAGTCTGGAGTGGCAAGCTTCCTGATGGCAATGGCATTATGTCAGTGACGAAAACTGTGTCTCGACAGGTATCTTTCTGTGTGCATCAGCCGGAGGTAGGCAAATGCAGTGCCGAAGCAGGAGCTGTCTTCATGATGTGGTGTGCCCCACTATCCCGGCCAGAGATCAAGCATGAGCCTTTCTGTGGTTTGACAGCACATTGCACCAATGGCAGCAGAAGGCTTCAGTCTGTTGGATCACATGCAGGTTATCAGCAGCAGCAGAAAGGAAGGTCTGGAGCATGGTAACAAGGACAAGGAAGTTCTCGACATGCATCTCCATAGCGGCGGTTCCCGCATCTGTGAACTCTGCAGACCATGCGCCATTTTGAACAGCTTAAAGAGGTGGGCAGCTTCCTAGCTAGGACCGGCTGCATGCCAAGCATGAGCTGCTGATTACAGAATGGCTATTGGTTGAAAAAGTTTTTACAAAGCTTATGCTGCATGTATGTGTTGCTGCACCTGCACCACCAATCCAGGTGGCTATTAAACTGCATAGACATTACTTTCACAATCACATCAGTGCACACGTCTACTCATCTAAAAATGTTACAGATGTTAGGACCACGGAAGCATACAATTTTCTAATTGGAGTGGAGGGGAGCCACTGAATGTTAAGAAGTGGGCAGATTGCAGTGATCTGCAAGGCAGTGAAGGTTACTCTGTTCAGAATGTACGTGGGAACAGAGCAGAGATGCTATTGCCCATTGGTTGAAACTTACTCAGAAAGAGGATACCTGCAGGGTCATTGGGAGTGCCTCGACCGGATGGCAGAGATCAATGTCTTCGGAGAAACAAGGGACTCAGGGAACAGGGAATTAGAACTGACTGAAGGAGAGTTTGTTGCCCTATGTGAGGTTTGGACACTTGGAGAAGGGTTGAGCACCCTTGTGAACGGAGATGTTTTCCGCCCCTACTGTATGGTAATGCAGAAGATGATAGAGTAGGTACAAGAGACACATGTTTGACTAGGGATTTTATGTGAACCAAGAGGGCTTTCCACCACCACTGCAGTCAAGACCCACAACAGGAGAGACCTCAACTGCTACCTGCCAGTACATCACTGTGAGCCATGGATGCAATAAACCAGGCTGACAACATGCGAAGACTGATTGCTTTCAATTTCAATATTTATGTTCACTTTTAATTTTCACTATAGGTGCCCAATAAAGTATGTGATTTGTTCAATACACGCAGGGTTCTGTGCACAGCAAAAGGTTAGTTCCAGCCACTAAGTGCTATTGGATATAAACCCAGAAATGAACCTCCATGGGTGGGTGGGGATAGCAAGCACTGGACCACCTCCTGGAGTCATAGCCCGGAAGAAAGAAACCGTTGATATGGCTTCTTCCCATGGTTCGCCATGGCTGCGAATCATCATAATAGGCAGGATACCGAAAAAGGGGTTGTGGGTGAAGTGTGACAGGGAAGAACACGTGTCTGTGTATTAGGCTTGTCACACTAAAACCTGTAAGTGGGGGCTTCCTGAACGCACAAGAAATACACGTAAGGGGCTCTACACACTAAACATGCGAGTGAGAGATGCACAGACTGAACCTGAATTCCAGGGGGCTATCTTCTTGTTTGTTAACACTCTGAAAGATACCAATAGCTCCTCCAGGATGTGCAGTATGCAGGCATCTCTCACCCCCATGCTAACTGCAGAGTGGCCCAGGACAAAATAAGGAGAAGAGAATGTGGGGGGAAAGGGGTGAAGGGATGGGGCAGAGGGGGAAGCCAAGAGAAGAAATGAAGGCAACAAGATAGGGAAAGAAGAAGAAACAGAAAGGATGAGAAGCAGCGAAAGCAACAGTGGAATGGCAAATACAGTATAGAAAGAAGGGAACAGGAGGAATTGGACTAAGAACATAGGGGTGAGGTGGTGGAAGATGAAAGGAATTTTCAGTGAAGATAAGCAACCATGTGAGGAAGGGGTTGAGATGAGGGAATGGAAGGATAGAAGCTAAAAGAGAGAAGTGTAAGAAACGAGGAAGGGAGAGGTATAAAGAGCACAGGATCTAGAGTGGGGTGGGAGCCAGATCAGTGGATCCATGCTTCAAATAAGGGAAGAGGCAAACTGCAAAGGCTGTGGAGTGTATGATGCAAAGAGGGGGGCAAATGGCAGCTCAGAAGCAGCATGTGGCTCTTGGGCACTTGTGCTGCAGCTCTTGCCAGAAGCGGCTGCGGGGGTGGGGGTCCATGCAGCTCCTTCAGGAGCAGGATAAGCTGAGCTGCCATTTTGGCTGCTGGAGCCCCTGCCGTGGAAGGAGAGGGAACATGCCTGGCGTGAAGCCACCAGACCGCCTGGGAGACAGAGCTTTGATTTTAAAAATGGTGGTGGGATTTGGAGGAAGGTGACGGACTGGGGGAAACTTGACCAATGTAATGTACCTTGTAGTTTCCAATCATATTCAGACTGTAGTATGTGGCTTTTGGGCTTGGGGACTTTGCCCACCCCTGGAATACGGAGTAGAGGATGGAGGCAAGACCAGGGCTAAGATAGAAGGCTGCGGTATAAACAGAAGGAAGGATGGGGAGAAGATGGGAGGAAGCAAATTGAAACAAGTAGAGAAGGATGCAGAGCAAGGGTACAACACAGGGAAAACTGCTGAGAGGGGACATGCATGCAGAAACAAGTGGGTGTAACAAAAAAGTCAGGGGTTCTGGTGTTGGGATACTGCAAAAGGCAAAGGAGAGATGGGAGCACAGGATAGAGATGCAGCAATGGGAAAGGGTACAGGATGTGGTTTTAATGGGGGAGAGAATAAAGAGGCAGAGGGTGGGTTGAGAGAGGGCGGTTGACAGGGCATGGAAAGGTGCAGCATGGGAGAGTAGCAACGACAGTGGGAATGAGGTAAGAGAGGGTCACGGTGCTAAGGGGGAGGGGAGGGGATGAAGGGGCATACGGGGAGGGAACACGAGGGGAACAGTAGGAAGCCGGGCTGCTGGGGCCAAGATGTGCAAGGGGCAAGTGCAGCAGCCGGGCAGCGCTCGCTCCGCATACACAATCACGCCCCAGCACAGTGACCAACGACAGGGCCCTGCGGCTCACGTGGCCGTTTCGGCTTTTCCAATGGTTTCTCTTTAACTGAATGAGGCGAGCTCGGCCCGCGCCCTCCTCAACCCACTTCCTGCGAGCATTGCCACCGGCATCGGTGGGGCTGGCGCTCACCCTACTCCCCAGCCGCTTCTAGAAGAGCGAGGAAGGCGGGCTGCTCTAGTTTAGCCCAGCTGCCTGCTGTGTCCGTACAACCAGGACACGGCCCAGCGTTGGGCGCCACGGGCGGGAGGAAGGGGGTTAAACGTAGCAGCGAGTGCGCGAGCAGCCGCCGGCCCGGCCCAGAGAGGGCAGAGGGAGGCGGGGTGCAAGATTTAAATGAAACCGTAAGAGAGCGAGCTGGTTAGAGCGGCGCACGTGTGTGTGTGTGTGTGTGTGTGTGTGTGTGTCTGAGTGCCCGGGGGATGGCGGCGCCTCTGCAGTCTTTAGCGGCGGCAGCACCAGGCCGAGACGAACCCCACGCAGGCAGGCAGCCCTCACCTCCCCGGGCACAGTCCCTTCATCCCCCCAAGCTAAGCGCATCCCATAGCAGCAGTTCGCGGTCCCCTCTCTGAAGAGCCGGCAGCCTTGCTCACTCCTCCCCCGTCTCAGATGGATGAGACAAGGGTGTGTGTTTGAAGAGAGACACAGTCTAGCGAGGCTCCGACTCTGAACACGCTGCCAGCCGGTGCCTCCCCTCACAACAGACGTACACACACAGCCCAGGACACCCCTTACACTTGGCTGAGTTAGTCCTGCCGGATGGCTCTCTAGCTGCACGCCCAGCGCGTGGTCCCCATTCGCAGACACGATGTGCCCTGCATTAGAACTTTCCCAGGTCCTCCCTGCCCCCAGCAACATGCGGCTGTAGCGATTAGACCCTCTCTCTGCATTCCACCTAAGTTGGAATAGCTGCCTGGCCCCCATGCTACAGAGACAAAAAGAGAAGTTAAACCCCTGCGTGAACACTGGCTTGATTGCCCTGGAAGGTGCTGCTAACAGCAGGAGAGCAGCTCATTGTTCCTTTTGGGGTTTAAAACTTTGTTTTCCTGCAATCGAGTCGAAAGGAGGCGGGAAGGGGGTGGGGGCTCCTGGAAAAAGAAATGGGACAGGAGTTGCAAGGAGAAGAGGAGGAGGTAAGGGTAGAGGTACAATAGACAAGATAGAAGTGAGGGCATAAGGATTATTTTTTCTTTTTTTAAAAAAAAAAAAATCCTATCTGAGACACTCGGTGTATTATATAACTTACAAATAAATAAGCAGGAAGGAGTCTAGCAGTCTTACTGTTCTTCAGTTTGGATTGTGTGGTTTATTAAGTCTTAAGACCCATTCACACGCATACTAATGCACACATGTACTAATGCATAAGCATATGCAATGTATAGGCATGTGTGTGTTTATTTATACCAACATAGCACTGTACATCATCAGAGCCAGTGCATGCACACACATTGACGCTGCATATCCTTGTAGTCGGTTATGTCTAATCCTTGCACAGGCAACACACACAATCAGCACAGAGGCAGCTCTAAAGCAACTGGTAAATATACAATACTACATTAACCATCACCTACCAATTCTCTTGCATCCACTGGATGGCTTCATTCTCGTTGAATTGCTTTTCAAATTCGTATTCTTGCAAAGTCAACACTGACATGTTCATTGGACCGATCTTCTGGGGGGGGCTCCTTCCTATGGCTAAGATGGAAACAGATTCTCTTGAGACCTTTCCCTCACCGTCTTTCCTTGCGTCCCCCCTTCCTCTCTGACTCTCCCTCTCAGCTGTATCCTTGGTTTAGCATTGCTTTTCTCCTCTTCCTATCCTTCTCCTCCTGTGTCTGGAGGTCTCCTCCTCTCTCAGCTTCTGCATCCACCCTGAGAGGAAAGGGAGGCGCTGCGGTCTTAGTGCCCGTCTCTCATTTATCCCTGAGCTCTGCTGCTAACAGAAACAATCCCTCCTGTAAGACTAGACGCAGCCCCCTGCAAAGAATACCCTAGCGCAGCGAACGACGTCTCGAGTTTTACGGCCTTAAGGAAAGCACCTCTGAATATAAGCTCTTCCAGCATCTTGTCACATTCACTTCCGTTATCTTAGGAAGCTGAATGAAAACGCTCCCCATCCTTCCAGCAATGGAAGCTGCTAATGACACGGGCTGGGACCGAGTATTATACCGGGGCTTACTGAATTCCCTAAGTATTCACTGTGCAGATCTCACATCCAGCGCTTTCTCCCACAAGCCCCTCAAGATGTATGTGTTCCAAGGCAATTCAAATGGAGTCTATCAAGTTAAAAATCAAATAGTTTAAAGGTCATATTTTCTGTGCTATTTTAACCAATAAATTGTTAAAATGAAACATCCTTTCATGCCTTTTATTCTGTTTTATTTCTCAGTTTAACCTCTAATAGCACACTAGTCCATTTCATTTTTTTTAATTCCCTCCCCTTTTAGTAGCAGGCAGAGAATTGATACAATGATTAGGTTGCAAACATTGCAAGAAAATGTCCTTTTGTTACAGCTAGTCTCTTTTAAAACTTGTTTGCTTTTAAGCCCATTTATATTCATTGAAACATCTTAGGGTTGTAAAGGTTTAAAAGCATAACTGTTGCGCCTGGGAATAGCTCTTCAGTAGAGAAGGGGGAGGAGGGGGGGTTATATTTCAGAAGAGGGGATGGAGAAACAAATTTGGCAGACATTAGGACCCAGGAGATATTGCATACCCTGCAGTTGATGAAGCAGACTGGTTTCCTAGTTGAATGTCAAAATGGACTGCACCACTGAGATCTGCAAAGGGGGATAGAACTTTACAGGAGAGGATCTTCATAGTAAATAAATTGAATTAAAAATAATGATTTACAGGCCAACTAAAGAGAGCTTGAAATAAAGATGCTCAGGCAGCAACTAAAGTCAATCACCTGTTAAGAAATTAAATAATTTGGGTGTTGTGAAATGTTTTTTAAAGGTCTAATAAGTTGGAGGATCCTCCCCTGCTCCTTTTACCCTAGTTCAAATGAGCCATGTGTCTAGATTGTTCTGTAATTGAGGTATGAATGAAGTGATGTCAGAGGTAGGAGAGTGTGTATGTACCTGGGAGGAGGTGTAAGGGGACAGGGGAAGAAGACCAAGCAGAATGTTCATGTGTTGCTGCAGCTTCATGTGACAGGTGCATGTCTCAGTGAGCGGCAAGTGGTCACTGATGGGCAAATGTCTGAAACTGAACTAAGCTGTGTGCTTGGTTTTGTACAGTACTCATGTAACTGCTTTAAGTGCAATCCACATTGCTGGTTAGGCATAAACTGTTCACTGGGCATCCCATCATTAGAAAGTATAAACACTTAAATGTCCTGAATTTTGTCTCCACAATATTTAATCCCATCTGTCACAGCCAGATGTTTTCCCTGGCTGAGTTCTTGTTGCTTTTCCAGCACTGTACATGCTTGATAGCAGAGATTCCCAGACTATGGGTCAGAACCCAAAGTGGGGTTGTACCATCTGCAGATGGGATCACAGTACTGACTGATTTGTTATTGTGATAGGGCACGATGCCTTGAGTGGCAGGAAGGTCCTTGCAGACGGGAGGTCGGAAGAAGAGACAGACACAGGTTCTTTGGGTTAAACATGGGCTACAGTTTTATTAGTTATTCAACATGCTTCAGTCATCACAGATCACAAATGGGCATCCCCGACAACTCAGGCCCACTAACCAACCTGCGTCTTCTGGGCCCTGTTCTTCTCTTGTGAATTGAACAACACTTCCTCAGGGTCTGACCTCCAGAACAGAGCCTGCCACTTGCCAAGCTTGCCCAAGACAGACAGCCCTAAGCACCAGATGTGGCCTTGCAGAATGGCAGGACTACACTTTGGCCCTTGATCGGCAACTGGCCACAACCAAACCACTGGGGTCAAGAAGGGGGAAAGCAGCACTAGCAGAGGCCCAGCCCCTAGCTGGGAAGCTCAGTGAGCTGTGCCTCCCCTGTCCCAAGCCACAACACCCACAGCTGCTATCTAGGGTTGCTGGAAGAGACTATAGGGTTGCTGGTTGGGAACTTGCCACTAGAGGCGTTGGCTAGTTAGCTCAATTGCCACCCCCTCAACCCAGGAGGGGATGCTCAGCATGTCGCAAATCACTATCCACATGTCTGGTAAAGCGAATTGGCCCTGCCATCTGATAGGTGCACCCCATCTGTTCTGTAAAGCTCCAGGGCCCACACTCACTATCTGACTGTGCCTGATCTCTGCCCCACCCCTCTCAATAACCCACTTCACCATCTTCTTATTTATCTCCTTCTGCTTCCTCTCTGTCCTCTCAGGGTGGAGTGTCCTACTCTAGACGCTGCACTCCAACATGGATAATGCAGTTATGATCACCCCCGGGCATATACCCAACACTGACATGAAGTCCTTCTTCATTTCTAGACCCATCTCCCCTGCGTACATTGTACCAGATTGTTCTTGACCAAGTGTACAACGAATATCAATAGCCAGTGATCACCACTGATGACCCTGACAAACCAAGACATAAACTGGACTCATTGCATGCTGGACCCCCCATGCCATTTGATCTGTACAAGGTGGCTCAGCCTGAGCTGAAACCCCAGATATGTATTAGCCACCCTTAGGGATGGGCGAATGCAGTTCGGAGTTCGACCTGTTCGGACGACGGAATCCAAACACGAACTGGCCGAACCGAACTAGATCCGAACGTCGAAATGACCGAACAGTTCAGTCAGTTTGGATCACGTTTGGGTGAGTTCGGGTGGCAAAAACATGTCACTGGAAGGCAAAACATGACAGGGAGGGGAGTCAGCTGAGGAGCAGACTTCCAGGCACCAGGGGTGGAGAGGCTTGGAGTAGCAGCCAGCCTGCCCAATCACCATCCCTTTTCGCCTCACACCACTGGCTTCGCAGTCTGCGATTGGCCATGGGCTAAGCTGCACGGAGCCAATGGGACTTGCAGTGAGGCGGGCGCAGCAAGAAACAAAACATTGCCTCCCCCCTTTCCAACACCTTCTAGCTAGTCACTGTTCCAGAAAAGCAGGCGTTTCAGAAGGTTCCCTCTCTCCCAGCAGTTTTTGTTCCTTCCTATTCCAAATCCATTGCCATCCTCCTCCTATTTCACCCATCCAACCCATTTACCTCCATCTTATCATTTATTTAGATTATATTAGATAGATTTAGGTGTTATTTTTTGTTTTTACCCCTCCCTGTGTTCCTTGTTTTCAATCTTCCTCCCTCCCTCCTCCCTCCATTGAATCCTTTCCCTCTCCCTCTTATTCCATCCCTGATTCCCTTCCGCTGTTTTAAGTTTCGGATTTATTTAAATTAGGATTATTGTTAGATTGATTTTCATTTCAGCTTTGTACCCCTCCCTGTGTTCTTTGTGTTTCCCCCTGTGTAATATTGTATTACACAATATTGCAGGATGGGGCGGTATAGAAATCCATTAAATAAATAAAATAATAAATAAATATAGAGATAGATAGTTATTAGATAGATACTTACTAGATAGATATACATAATACTTAGCTTACTTATAGAGATAGATAGACATACAGTGTGTTTGTAGGACAAGGCCTTTGTAGTTAATTATTAGGATATTCCATTTAGTTCAATAGGTTTTAGAATAGTTAATACCAGTTAGATTTAATGTAGAGATAGATATATATGAAAAAAGAAACAGCCACTCCAGCCCCAGGACCCACTGTCAGGATTCTGGGGCCTACGTTACAGGCAGGGAGGGCTGTGGCCAATATGTATCTAGAAGCTGCCACACTAGCCCCAGGACCCACCATCATGGGTCTGGGGCCATCATTCCTCGCACAGAGGCGTGTCATTCCACTGCATCAAGAAACAGCCACTCCAGCCCCAGGACCTGCCTTCAGGGTTCTGGCATCAAGTTACAGGCTGGGAGGGTTGTGGCCAATATGTATCTAGAAGCTGCCACTCTAGCCTCAGGACCCACCGTCATGGGTCTGGGGCCATAATTCCTCGCACAGAGGCGTGTCATTCCACCGCATCAAGAAACAGCCACCCCAACCCCAGGACCCACCATCAGGGTTCTGAGGCCTATGTTACAGGCACGGG
>QEPC01012655.1:6859984-6871283 GCA_003113815.1 Sphenodon punctatus | reverse complement strand
GGCTGTGGAACTCCCTTCCGGAGGAAGCTCGCCTGGCCCCAAGCCTTTTGACATTTCGGCGGAACTGTAAGACCTGGCTGTTTGCCCAGGCCTTTGGGAGGGAGGGTGGGGGGGATTATTTTAGTCCCCCGCCCATTTATTTATTTGTTATTTTCTAGCCCTGTTTTTATATGGTATATTTTATATTTAATATTTTTAAAGGAATTTTATTGTTTTATTGTGGATTGTTGGAAGCCGCCCCGAGCTGCGTTGCAGGAGGGGGCGGGGTATAAATTTGGAAAAATAAATAAATAAATAAATAAATAAATGATGCTGTGTGGCCGCATATCACAATTCGAGGCATCACCCAGGTCTCACACCTGAAAATTGGAGAAAAAGAAGATAAACAAGGAATATGTCCAGTATGTTCATGAGCCAAACTCCAAAGCTGCACAGACATCTGCTCAGGCTTCTTGCTGGCTCCAGGGTTCAAGGAAAAAAGTGCACAACCTAAAAATGAAAGCATCTGCGATACTATTGCGGTGATGTCCCATGAAGTGGAGTACTGGGACCCTAAGGCTAGACTGTCCATGCCCACCATGCTGTTGGCACTCTTCCTGTGCCCCCCTCTATAGCTGCTATTGCTGCTGCTGCTGCTGCTGCTGCTGCTGCTACTCCTCTCCCTACTGCCATTGCCCGGGGATTGGGCCCTGCCTCTAACAGCCGGGGTGGGATCCACCAGCTCTGGACTGCTGGGGATCGCCTCGACAGTGGGGGACATTGGTGACCCTGGAGGAACATCGGAAGCAGCAGCACCTGCTCCTGCAGCCACAGCACAGACAGCCACAACCTCATGTCCTGCAGGCCTTCCAGTGGCCTGCGTGGCAGTGGAGGGCACTGCCAGGAGGTGACGCTGACCCACTGACGCCTGTTCCCCTAAAGTGGGACTGCGGAGTTTGGGGTGTGGTGATGTGCTCTGGCTGCTGCTTCTGCTGCTGCTGCCTGCTGCCACTCCATGGGCACGACCCCTACTACCTCTCCCACATGCCCCATTGCCTGTCTTACAGGCAGCAGACCGGCCTCTCCTACTTTCCTTCTCCATGTCTTCCAACTCAAACACACACAAAGATTTTATAAAAAAATAAATTTTTATTTTTTTACTCAATTTTTAAAATCTAATATTATATTATCTCTACACTAAATCTAACTGCTGTCAGCTATTCTAAAACTTATGGAACTAAATGGAATATCCTAATAACTACAAAAGTCTTGTCCTACAAACACACTATAAACCAATCACTACACAGTATCTCTATCTATCTCTATAACTAAGCTATCTATCTATCTATCTATTGGGGGAAACAGAAAGAACACAAGGAGAGGTACAAAACTCCATGCAGCCTAGCCTGTGGCCAATCGCAGACTGCGAAGCTAGTGGTCTGAGGAGAAAAGGGATGGTGATTGGGCAGGCTGGCTGCTACTCCAAGCCTCTCCACCCCTGCTGCCTGGAAGTCTGCTCCTCAGCTGACTCCCCCTTCTCTGTGCCTGCCTGGGTCAGGCAGTGGTCACCACCTGGCAGTGGGTCAAGTTTCTCCTGCCTGAACTACCCGAACTCAATCCGTACCGACCGAACTGTTCGGTCATTTCAGAGTTCAGAATCAGGTTCGGTTTGGTCGGTTCGGGTTTGGGTTCAGTCATCTGAACGGACTGAGTTCGGGCCTAACTCCGAACTTCCGAACCATGTTCACACATCCCTCCTAAGAGCACTGATCACCAGCAATGAAAGGGCTTTCACGGGCTCCTTTTATCCCCTGCATCTCGCACTGAACACTGGTGTAGGCGCTCTGAGCGACGTGGCTGAGAGACAGGGGGCGTGTCCTCTGGGACAAAACAGGACGTGTCTGGGAGGGGCAGGGAGCTTCCTGTTGTCCCGCTGGGTCCTGTCGCCACTTGTGTTGCAGGCGATGGGGAACCGGCTTCTTGCAGTGTTTCTGACAGTGCTGTTGCCACGGTCTGGCCAGTCAGCATTGTTTCGGGGTGCCTGATGTGACCCCCTCTTGCGGTCCCCCAGGTCTGGGCACGTAGGTGGGCCCTGGAGCCTACCTTCCCCCATTTCCTGAGACCCTGGAGGAAGGGTCTGACAGCCACAGTCACCGAGTGTTGTTCCAAGGCTGGGTCACAGCAGTGGCAGATCTGGAGTTGGGAACCCCACACCTTCTGCATACACTTCCCATGCAAACATCCCTCTCTGGTACCTGCATATGTCGATTCACGAAGATGTTCAGGTCACCATGATCCCTGCTGCCCAGAGCGAGCTGAACATCTGTCCGGGTCCAGATCTTATACAGGACAGCTATCTCTACTACAGTAGTTTCCACAGTCAGGTAGGGATCCCCAGCTGCAGTCATGAGGAGCCACAGCTCATGCACATGATGCTGGCACTCATTCCCACTGTCTTCCATAACCCCTGGCATGCATCAGGATGGTTACAAAGGTGATGGCCCCTCCTCCAAAAAGGAGGCACTCTCCTCCAAAAGGCACGGGTGGAACTCTGGGAGACTACAATTCTCCTGCAAAGCAATGCTCTCACTCACCTCCCATGGTAGCTGCATTCGTGCTTGAGGCCGATCCCCAGCGGGTCCCAGAACATGGAACTCCAACTCGCTTGCCCTCCACTCACACAATGTCCCAGGATCAACAAGCTCCACGACAGTAAGCCATAAACATCATGTGTGGACAAGGGATCGGCCAACAGTGGTTGTACATTATCTCTAAGACACAGTTCACCTAAGGTCATAGTTGCACAGACATTCCAAACAGCTGTATCTGCCCGACCACATGAGGACGGGCTACAGACTTGGGGACATGTCCGACATGTAATGGTCACAGTCAGCACTGACTGCCCCATGGGGATGGGAGATCAACAGAGCACCTGAAAACAGATGCAGCTATGCCCCAAGGCTGCCAGAAAACAGAAGCCCAGACCCCCACCCCACCCCCATGAATGCTGGGAGGCCTCTCTCCAGCGAGCTTATTGCAGACAGTAACCTTGGATACGGGAACACCTGGTCACGTTGAGATGGGGGGGCTGCAGCCACAGGGATGGCATCAGAAGCCTATCCCTGGCTAGGGAGGGGAGAACAAACCCAGGGGAAATACACATGGACAGTACGTTAGGCAATAACATGTAACTGTTTTATTCACCATACGACAATGGAATGGGGAAACAAGATTCTGCAACACAGTAGTCATGAGCCCTTGCCCCAAGCCTGACTCAATCTGCTGCTCTGGGCACAAGACCGCTCATGCAGGTGCTGGCAGATCTCCAGCAGGAGCTGCCAGTCCTGACTCCACTTCCACTCCAGGCAGATCTCACACACCGTAAAGGGAGATGGGGCAGTGGAGGGACCTGTCCAGCTTCTCGTGAAATGGCTCTGTTTGCCTGCCATGGCCTGACAGGAGGTTGTTACCATGGACCAACTTGTATCCACTTCTGCTACCGGCACTGGGGCATGCCCTTATTGCACCCCAACCTCGCCATCCCCTTGGAGATGTCTTGCTATACTGATTGATTTCGGTACCATCTCACGGGTTTCTCCTATGCTTTGGACCTCCCCTATAGGTTGGATGAAGGGTCTGGTCTGGTCTGGTCTCTTCCTGTGCCCAGGGCAAGCCCTTGGGTGCAGGACCTGGGGTGTGTATGTGCAGGCTGAGCGAGGAAAGTCTTCTGTTCAGATGCACATGTGAACTGCAGGCCATCGCTGCTCCTGAAGCACCCAAGGAAGTGCTTTCTCTGTCCTCAACTCACCGTTATGTCTGTTTTCATCCATAGTCAAAACTAAATCCGTTCTTTGCATCAGTTTTTACTTCGGAGAATGTTGGGGTGAAACCCACACCAGAACTATTTTTTATTAGTTAGGAGTCTGAGGAATTATTTGAAATTAGCATCATGCCAGAAGAGGTTTTACTGCATATCGATAATGTAAACAGTAGCAAGTAACCTAGGCCTGATGGTATTAATCCAAGGATGCTGAAAGAACTCAAATTTGAAATTGCTGAACTACTACCAGTAATATGTAACTTATTGTTAAAATCCTCCTCTGTCAGAGGATTGGAGGTTAGCAAATGTAATCCCAGTTTTCAAGAAGGGCTCCAGAAGTGACCCAGGAAACTACCGATCAGTAAGCCTGACATCAGTAGTACTGGGGAAACTGGTGGAGAACATTGTTAAAAACAGAATTACTAGGTATATTGACAAGCATGATTTGATAGGTAAAAACCAGCATGGCTTTAGCAAAGGGAAATCATGCCTCACTAAACTATTAAAATTTTATGAGATTGTTAATAAGCACATGGTTTGTGGTGATTATTATTATTATTATTATTATTATTATTATTAAACATTTATAAAGCGCCAGTAACAACCTGGCGCTGTACAGAACATATAATCAGCTGCGGTCCCTACCTGTGGCTTACAATCTAAAAGACAAGGAGGGGGAGACAAGGAGAGGGGACAGCGGGAGAGACATGGGAGAAGACAAACAAACATTCAGGCGGATGCGAAGTCTCAGGCGCGTGTACTTGGCTTGGTTACAGTTAATATAGGATATTTGGATTTTCAAAAAGCTTTTAACAAAGTCCCTCACCAGAACCCCCTGAGCAAACTAAGACTGCATTCACATCTTCAGAAAAATGTGTGTTTTTAATATAGTATAAGAATGTGAAAAAAAATTCTTCCCACTCCTTTCACACGCTGAACTTTTATTTGCATATGTATTTGCCGTGCATTGTAGTGAATGTGATTGCCATCAGTCATACCTTCTACATCTGCGTATTTTCCAACAGTTCCTCCCCTCAAGCATGTCATCCAGCACCTCCTCTCATCCCCATGACCCTCCCTGCAAGTCCGTGCTGTGAACCGGGAAGGGCAGTCTGCCTTCCTCTGTGTTGTCCCCAGAAGCAGACATACGGCTCTCAGCCCACTCAGAGAGGAAAAAGAAGGGGTGGGCTCACAGTATGTGAATTCTTTATATGCACCTTTGTGCAATCTCTCCGATTCTGAGAAGTTTCAGATTTTTAAACACATGCCCTTGTAAAGGTAGGATGTTGGTGCCTTGCCATCCACATTTTTTATAACCAGTTTAGGGCTGAAACGTGGAATGGTACATTCCAATGCTTTGTAATCATGCACAGGAAGGGAAAATGCAGGTATTTCCTGAAGGTGTGAATGTGGTCTAAGTAGACATGGATAAGAGGAAGAGTCCTGTCATGGATTGGTAGCGGGTTAAAAGATAGAAAACAAAGAGTAGGAATAAGTGGTCATTTTTCAAGTTGGAGAGAGGTAAACAGCAGAGTACCTCAGGGGTCAGTACTGGGACCAGTATTGTATAAACTATTCGCCAGTGATCTGGAAAAGGGGGTAAAGAGTGAGGTGGCTAAATTTGCAGATGACACCAAATTATTCACGATAGTTAAGATCCAGGCGGACTGTGAGGAACTACAGAGGGATCTTGTATGACAGGATGAATGGCAATAAAATGGCAAATGAAATTCAATGTTGATATGTGCAAGGTGATGCACATAGGGAAAAATAATCCTCACTTTACATACACAATGCTAGGTTCTGATCTGGATATAACCATTCAGGAGAAGGATCTTGGAGTCATTCTGGATAGTTTCTTGAAGACACTGGCTACAGCAGTGAGAAAGGCAAACCAAATACTATCCATTATTGCAAAAGGAATAGAAAACAAAAGGGAAAATATCATAATCTGCTGTATAAATCTTTGGTATGACTCCACCTGGAATATTATGTGCAGTTCTGGTCACCCCATCTCAGAAAAGATATAATAGAGTTGGAAACGTTTTGGAGAAGGGCAGCAAGGATGATAGAAGGGATGTATGACTTCCATATGAGGAGAGGCTCAACAGGTTAGGGCTGTTTAGCTTGGAGACGAGGCGATTAAGGGGGTGTGTGATAGAAGTTTATAAAATCATGAGTGGCATGAAGAAAGTAAATAGAGACCTGTTGTTTGTCTTTTCTCACAATAAGAAAACAAGGGGACACTCTCTGAAGTTAAATGGCAGCAGATTTAAAAGGAAGTCCTTTTTCATTCAGTACATAATACAGCTATGGAACTCATTGCCAGAGGAGGCTGTGAAAGCTGGCACCATAACTAGCTTCAAATGGAAACTAGATAATAGGGATGTGCGAACAGGATGGATGTCAGATGTTCAGCCGTTCAGACTAAAAACTTAGTTCAGATTCATGGGTTCAGTCAGGTCTGGTGGAGTTCAGGACCCACCCCCCCAAACATTTGTAAAGTTTGGTCCTGTCTGGAGGCTTGGGGTGCTCCAGGGACCCCCAAGGGTGTCTGTGGTGGCATGGCAGGCCATTGTAGACGTAGCAGCAGCAGCAGCAGCAGAGACTGGGAAGGCTTGGCATTTGGCACCCTGGGTTGCTCAGCGCTTGGCCCCTGGGGGTGCCCATGGCGCCAGGGCTGGCTACCTGAGATGCAGCGGCAGCAGGAACAGCAGCAGCAGCAGAGACTGGGAAGGCTTGGTGATTGGCACCCTGGGTTGCCCGGGCAGGTAGGCTTGGTGCTTGGCCCCTGGGGATGCCTGGGACGCCAGGGCTGGCCGTCTGAGACCAAGCAGCTGCAGCAGCAGCAGAGGCCGGGAAGGTTTGGGGCTTAGTGACTGGCACCCATAGTTGGCCGGGAATTGCAGGCTGGCAGGCATTGGTGGGTCTCAGACAGTCAGCCATACCCTGATGGGAATCGGGCGGGCATCCCTGGGGGCCAGGCGTCGTCGAGCCTAAGTTCTTCTGAAGGGGAAGCATTTAAGAGTCCTCTTCTTTACCCTGCAAAGAGGCTGGATACGCAACAGCAACTGGAACTGTGTACCCCAAGCCTAGTTCCCATACAGGTTCTTTCTCCTGTGAGCTCCCAGAACGGTAGCCCTCTGGTTTAGAACTGGGAACGCTGAAATGCAGAGAGGTCAAAGTACTTCCAAATCAGGAATTAAAACTGGGGTCTCCTGTCCTCTCATACAAATGAGCAATTCTGCTGCCCACCCAAAGGCTGCTGAAAGCAGATGTTCTGCTGGGCTACCCGTCTCTGCCTGCAGGCCATGACAACATACACAAACCCGCTTTGGGCACCAGCAGGCACTACTGTAGCCCTGTCACTCCTGCCATGATGGTGACTAGAACAGGAGAACCCAGCACAGAGTGAGCAGAACTGGATGCCTGCCAGTCTACAATGCCCAGCCAAGTAGGGGTGCCAGCCACCAAGTTCTGGCCAGGCCTCTGTCGCTGCTTCACCGATGCCTGGCAGCCTGCAATGCCAGGCCAAGTAGTGCCTACCAGTGCCCAAAGTGGGGTTGTGTGTGTTGTCATAGCCTGCAGACAGAGACCCAGTGGCAGCAGCAGCAGAGGCCGGGAAGGCTTGGGGCTTGATGGCTGGCTCCCATAGGGAGCGGGGCATTGCAGGCTGACATTGGTGGAGCAGCGGCAGAGGCCCAGCCCAGGCTTGGTGGCTGGCACCCCTACTGGGTGGCCACATGATTCACCACCGAGCAAGGCTTGACCTCATGGGGAAGTGGTCTTAGTAACAGAGTAGGTAAAAGAAGTTGTGTCACAAAATATTCAGCATGAGGCCATTTCCCTGGGTGCTTTTGCACATGGGAAGTGGTCATGCACAGTGTTGGGTAATACTGGTTCTGATTAGGGATGTGCAAACAGGTTGCGGTTTGGGTTCGGCCGTTCGATTTGGTTCTTGCGTTCGGTTCGGAAGTTCGGTTTGGTCGTCAGGTTCGGGTTTGTCCGTTCGGTTCGGTCATGTTCAGTTCGGCATTCAGAAAAGTATTGCAAGAGCGCGTGATTGAGCCGGAAACAGGAAATTTGAGTGCGTGCGGAGCTGTGTGGCGAGTGAGTGTGTGTTTGGCTGGGTGGCTGTTTGGTTTCTGTGTTTTGGCTGTGTTTGGGTGTGCTGTTGTTGTTGTTGTGGTTGGTGAGTGTTGTAGGTGACTGACTGTGTGTTTTGGATGTGTGTGATTTTAAAAACAAAACAAAAATGAAGAAGGCTGAAGTGCTTATTCACTGGCTGGGGGCCAACTTGCCGCTTGAGGAGGAGGAAGAGGAGGTTGCTACCCATACTACACCTCTGGTGGTGGTGCCCAGCTCCTCGGAGGAGGAGCAAGTGGAGCAAGCGGTGGCCTCAGGAGGTGCTGCCAGGTTTGTAAACTTTTTTTTTACTTTGAGGACAAGAAAGGCTCTATCTGTTAGAGCGAGCTCAATGGCGTGTGGGTGGGTACGTGGGTGGGTGGTGGACATTAGGGGTGGAACTTGGGGCAAAAAACCAGTTAACAGTTTTACCAGTTAACGGTTTACAAAAAATCGGTTTACTGGATTAAAATAGGTATACCGGTACCAGTTTCTTTCCATTGATTTCAATGGGGAACTGTCCCCATTGAAATCAATGGGGGGGAAAAAACCAATACCTACTCCCTCCCCGGCTGCGCGCTTGGCTGCACCCCCCCACCCCAGGGATCGCCCTACTCCCCCACCCAAGGATCGCCTTATTTGCCCTCTGGGTTGAGTGGCAGCGGTGGCAGCAGCACGGCGCAGGTCCAGCTTTCAGCACTAGTGGCTGGCTTCAGCGCTTCACTAGAACTTCCAGGGAACTTCTGGGTTTCCCTGGAAGGCCTAGTGAAGTGCTGAAGCCAACCACTAGCGGTGAAAGCCGGAACCGCACCATGCTGCTGCTGCTGCCACCCGGAGGGCAAGTAAGGCGATTCCTGGGTGGGAGGGTAGGGCGATCGCTGGGGTGGGGGGTGTTAAATCCCCCACCCACCCCAGGGATCACCTAGTACCTGCTGGCCCGGAGCCCGCACTAGCAGCCAGACTTCAGGTTAAAATTACATTTTACAAAATCCAGGCTGGGCAGGGTGGGTGGGGGGTGTCCCCCCCTTCCACCCGCGCAGCCTGGATGGGGGAGGGAAAGTGTTTTGTTGTTGTTGTTGTTGTTTACATTGCAGCCATTCATTTCAATGGCCGCAATGTAAAAAAATCCGGCACGGGGAACTGGTACCTCTACCCCAGATTACTGGCTTAATCCAAAACTGCCGGTACAGCAAAATACTGGCAGTTTCGGATATCGGTGGAACTGAAATTCCCACCCCTAGTGGGCATTAGTCAGGCACAAACAGTGGGCATCAGCGGGTGGCAGTGGATGTATGGCAGAGAGGGAGGGTACTGTAGTGTGGGGGGCTCTGGCATGAGCAGCACCCCCACCCAAACTTGTGCCAGGCTAGCAAGGCTCTACAGTGACTCTCCAGTTTCCATCCCATTCCCTAGGCACCTACAAATAAGGGCAGGATTTGCACATGCCAGCCAGGGGCTTTCTAGTTGCAATCCCTAGCATCCCCTAGCACCCCTGGGAGGGCAGGATTTGCACGTGTCAGCCAGGCAGGGTCCCCTAGCACTAGCATCCCCTCACACTCTCTGTATGCCACAGAGAGAGAGGGAGGGTACTGTAGTGTGGGGGGCTCTGGCGCGAGCAGCACCCCCACCCAAACATATGCCAGGCTAGCAAGGCTCTCCAGTGACACTCCATTTGCATCCCATTCCCTACGCACCCCCAAATAAGGGCAGGATTTGCATGTGCCAGCCAGGTGTTATCTAGTTGAAATCCCTGGAACCCAAGGAGGGAGGACTAAAGGCATCATCTTAAATGCATCACACTTAGGTGTTGTTTATGTGTTCCTGTTTCAGAGAGGAATCGGATGCCGGCCCCAGCACTGGTGCCAGGCCACGGAGGACACACAGGCGGAGGTCGGCAGTGCCATGCCCAGACATTGGACAGAGAAGGTCCAGTGTCTGGAATTTTTATGATAAGGAGAACAGGTTCTCTGTCTACAAGGTAAGGTATGGGGGCTGGAACAACAGGGTATGCATGCATGCGTTGCCCTCTATGACCTGTTATGAACCGAACTCTCCTGCAGAGAGAGATTGGTGCCCACCCACTTGTGGAGACAGAATGCAGGCAGGGCTTGACGCAGACCATTGGTCTGACACAGCATGGCACTTCTTATGTTCCTATCTTTTTATGCTCTTTAGATCTGCCAGAAAAGATTCAGGAGGCAGAAAGAGGGCACCACATTGGGGCTAATCACCCATATAGAGAAGGCCCATGGGCAGAAGGTGGCTCAAGCCCAGGAGTCTGGTGGCATGGCTGTGGAGCAGCAGAAGGAGGGGGGGCGCCAAGACAGAAGCGGGACCACGTGCGAAGTCCTTCCTCCCCCTCCAGCTCAGATGTGGAGCCCCCCCAGGAGAAGGAGGAGTCTGCGGTGGCAAGGGCCTTTCGTGGCCAGGTGCAGGGGACCAGCCGGGACTTTATTGACTTCCTCCAGGTAATGGAAGACTGACTGGTGGAACAGTTCCAGGCAGTCGAGTTGAGGGAGAATAAGGTGGAGGCATACTCAGAGTACGTCTCCAAGTACATCTCCACTGAGAGGGCCGACCTGGAGCTCGTCTGCCAGTCGGTCTGCAACTGGCGGGTGGCTGTGGTAGGGGCTGTAGAATATGCTGTGGCACATGACTATGAAATGCCAGCAGGTGTGGCCCCTGGCTCTAGGTCCCCTGCACCACTTATGCCTTTCCCCCAAGTTCCAGGGGGCAGGCCAAAAGACTGAACATAGTGCATAGGTTTCCTTTCTATTTTAAAATGTTTGGTTTATGTTTTATAATATTGTTGTTGTTGTTGTTTTATTTATTAAAGTTATATTTGTTGTTGTTGTTATGAGCTGACCTGTCCAATCTTTTATCCCTCTGTGTTTAAGTTCTGGCTGGCAGGTGGCAGAATCGCATACAGCTTGTTGATCTCTACCAGCAGCACCTGCCACCCCATGTAGCGTAGTTATTAACCCAAAGATGTGTCAGCAGCAGGGTCTCAACTTGCAGACGGCACCCAAGGAGGTGCAGGGCTTGTGTTTGTGTGGGTGGGGTTGACAGAGACAAAAAGAAACAGGCTCCTTGGTAGCGGGCAGCAGGCGGCGGGAGCGGGTGGTTGAAAGGGCTTTTATATCCAGCAGCTTCAGCGGGCATCCACGGGTGGATGCGGAGGAGTAGGATGTTGGGGGGGGGGCAGGCAGGCTGGCGTGTGGGCACCGGGCTTCTGGATGCAGTGGAATGGAATGCAGCCCCCAGTGACTGGAATGATGGTCCCAGAATCTCATTGATGGTTCCTGGGATGGGCGGGCATGACTGATTCAGGTACAATGAAATGACAGCCTATGTGAGTTTAATGATATTTATGTC
>QEPC01012655.1:6840304-6859884 GCA_003113815.1 Sphenodon punctatus | reverse complement strand
AGCAGCGGCAGCACCCAGATGATGGATCTTGGAACTGGAGTGACTGCTTCTGGATGCAGTGGAATGGAATGACAGCCCCCCGTGACTGGAATGATGGTCCCAGATTCTCGATGATGGTTCCTGAGACTGGCATGACTGCTTCAGGTACAGTGGAATGACAGCCTATGGGAGTTGAATGATGTCCCTAGAATTAGTGCTTGGTTGGGCACACTTCATTGATCAATCATGCGATAGGTGGTAGCAGGTACAGGGAGGCACACAAGCAGGCACATATAATATGTTGTGTGTTTATTTCCATCTCATTCTGGTAGGTTTGATGCTGGATGTGGCCAAGGGCATGAGCACAGATGACAGCTCTCGCTGGTTCTGGAAGGTGGCAGCTTGAGCTGGATGCACCTCTCCCCTTTTGTCTAGCAGCGGGTAGCCTATCTCTCTCTCTATGTCCTTGTACTGCAGGTGACAGCATGGGTGGGAGCGTGTCTGTCTCTCCTTTTAGCAGTGGGGAGACTCTCTCTCTCTTTCTCTCTCTCTCTCTCTCTCTCCTTAGCCTAGACAGGAGCTCGATGCCATCAGGACAGGCATGCCATGGCGGTGGGCAGCTGCTTGGCCAATGGCCATGAGCAGCAGGTTGCTGCTACTACCTTGTGGAAAAGGTTTATCGGGCTGGCTCCCATCATTCACGCTGCACCACCCGGCATCCCATCCCCACAACGACTTGTCTCATATCCCTAGAAAGGGCTAGGGTGGAACGGTCACTCTCAAAGGGGAGAGTGTTGCTTCTTAGCCTAGCAGGGAGCTCGATGCCATCAGAGCAGGTTGTTGCCTTAAACACTACAGGGTGGCTTAGATTTATGGAAGAATGGAATCCTGGCTCTCTCTGCAAGGAATGA
Organism: Sphenodon punctatus; assembly: GCA_003113815.1. Taxonomy (NCBI): domain Eukaryota; kingdom Metazoa; phylum Chordata; class Lepidosauria; order Sphenodontia; family Sphenodontidae; genus Sphenodon; species Sphenodon punctatus. The sequence goes on along the minus strand of QEPC01012655.1, from coordinate 6,858,994 downwards.
TGGCCCCAGACCCATCACTGTGGATCCTGGGGCTAGAAGAGTGGCAGCTTGTAGATGCATATTGGCCACAGCCCTCCCTGCCTGTAACTTGGCCTCAGAATCCTGACGGTGGGTCCTGGGGCTGGAGTGGTTGCTTCTTGGTGTAGATGAAGATTGGTTCTCTGTGCGAGGAATGACGGCCCCGGACCCATCATGGTGGGTCCTGGGGCTAGAAGAGGGGCAGTGTATAGCTATTGGCCATTCTCTCAATGTGAACATCAGTTGAACATGTGTCAGTGGGTCCTAAGAGATAGGCAAGCACCATTCTGTCAGAGCTGGCTGAGTTTTACTTGATTGGAAAGGTCATCACAGTACCCCAAGCGATCTCCAGGAGAAAATCTTCCACAGCAAGATGCATTGCTCCTTATGTGACAAAAGACTTGGGGTTGCTTATCCAGGGGATTTGGGAGTGGGGTTTTGTTCTGGAGTAATTCAGTTTCCCAGGCAGCAGCCTGAGAGATTTAACTGTACTTGACAGTTGGAGCTAAACAAGGGCAGCCCAGCAGGACATGTGATTTCAGCAGCCTTTGAGTGGGCAGCATTGCTCAGTTGTGGGACAGGAGTCAAGAGAGCCCAGTTCTAATTCCTGGTTTGGAATAGTCTGCGTTTCAGCTTTCCCAGTTCTAACCCAGAGGGCTAAAGTTGTCGGAGCTCACAGAAGTAAGAACCTGTATAGGAACAAGTGGGGGAACTGGGTTTGGGGCACACAGCTAGCAGTGCTCTTGTGCATGCAGCCTCTTTACAGTGTGACCTTGGGCACTTAAATGCTTCCCCATCTCTCTGCAAGACTCTGTGGGACTTAACGAGGTAGGTCCTCAGCTGGTGCAAACCCAGTGAAACTTTACTGACTTCTAGCTGAGGATCAGAGCAGGGTAAACTTCTTGATTTACACAATAAGTGCTCAGCCTGCCAGGCCCTTCTAAAATCAGTCTTCAGGCCACTGCTGTGGCTTGCTTCTCTGTTGCTCCCTGTTCCCATGCCACAGAGAAGTGGGGCCAAGAGTGCTCAACACATCTGTAGGTGCTGAAGATCTGAGCATTGAAAGTGCAGCACTAGCTGGGCAGTTACCTACCCAAGATCTGCTTTAGCCTTTCAAAATTACTTGTTCCCCTTTTAGGATGCCACTGAGAATTTTCCCGGGTTTATAAAACTATCTCATCCCCCCCTTCCCCCAATTTCCCTGTTGATTGCCTAGTGTTAGGGCCTGATGCATATTGGGAGGGTAAGGGCCTGAGATTCCCAGGTCCCCAAATTTCTTTTGACAATGAAATTGCCTGCAGTAATGTATTCACAAAGGGCTTTATTTTGTTCTATCTTCTCCTCCCCATCCACATTTACTTAGCACCTCTCTGGCATTTCCACCCAAATTTACTGTTGTGTATTACAAGCTGTGAGTCTGGCTTTGATGTCATGTCAGGCTGCGAGTTTAGATGACTAAAGCAATACAGCGCTCGGCAAAGCAAGCTGGTGGGAGGAGTGCCATTGGAAAGTCATTTTTCTGATTATTAGCTTATCGGCTCCAGGAAATTGCAGGTAATGTAGAAGTCCTGCACAGCAAGACTCATCGCACATTGGGTTTATTCAGCATAACTAGAATAGAATTGAGTATGATTGTTTATATTGCAGTTGCACCTAGAGGCTGTGAGCAAAGTCTACATGTGTGTACTAGATGCTGTATCCAGAGAGAGATATTTTTTCTCTCTAGATGATGTATGATGCACAATAAGAGGTGGTGCAGATGTTAGAGCCCTGGTCTGGGACTCTAGAGGCCTGGGTTCTCTTCCCTGATCTGCCACAGATCACATCGGCCAGTGGTTCTCAAATTGGGGAATGCATTCTGGGGATATGGCTGCCAGACTCCTCCAAGCTCTTTAGCGGGGAATCTCCAAAATGGTGGTGGCCAAAACCCAGTTGTGCAACATGAGTTCTGATTGGTATAGAGCATGGGTGGCATTGGCAGCAGCAGCAGCAGACACTGGATTGCCAGGGTGCAGAACCCATGGCACAGACAGCAGAGGCAGCATTGGCAGCAGACATCAGATTTCCCAGAGGCAGCATTGGCAGCTGGTGCAGACATTGGATTGAATGACCGGGCACAGAACCCATGGCACAGACAACAGAGGCAGCATTGGCAGTAGCAGCAGCAGACCTTTGATTGACCGGGCAGAGAACACGTGGAACAGAAGAGACAGCAGCAGCAGGATTTGCTTGTAAACAGCACCCATGGAGCCAGGATGGTTGGATTTGCAAGGGAATAGCTCCCATACAGCAGCAGACATCAGCAGCAGGATTGCGTGGGCACATTTAGATTGGCCAGGGCAGAGCACCCATGGACCAGCAGACAGCAGCAGTGGGATTAACTGCAAGGAAAGAGGGGCCCCACAATCCCTGGAGGGACGGGAGGGGAAGCAGGGGAGCTCCAAGGCCAAGCGATAAGGTCACAGGCCGCAACATGGCACGACAAAGGAGCAAGGCATGGGGTGCGGACCCAGCACAGCTGCTGGAACCAAGCACACATACAGGATAGCCTACACACTAATCAGGGCGGTGAGGACAACAGGCAGCCAACACAGAGAGGTGGGAGTTGATGACAGCAGGAATGCAGCTGCTGCACGCATGCCCGGGCGCAGGCTGGACCATGTGCCGGGCCCGTGCAGGGACCACAGGTGTGCTCAATGGGACTCCCCGCCCCGCCCTGGTCACCCTGCAGGAGCTGAGCCAGCTGGCCTGGGGGGACAGAGGTGATCCGGGGCCACCCTCCTTGTCACCAGGTCACGACCTGGGGGTGGGGCTACACATGCCCCAGCCTATAATGGGTGCAGCTCCCACCCACCCAGGGCACCATTCACTATGCAGGTGGGATGGCTGGGTGCTTGAGGAATGCACCTCGCAGTCTGCGCAGAGTGGTACCACTCACACACTGACCTCTTGTGCATCCAGACCGCAGAGGTGCACCTGGCCACCTGGCTGCGGGTGTGCATGACCAGGAGTGCTGCTACAGCCTGGAGAGCCCACCACAGGTGCAGACACTCCCTGGTCCAGCTCAGAGCCCAGCGGGTGTCCGGAGCGGTCCGACAGGCCCTCCTCCATGCCCAGGAGCATGCTGCTGTGCTCCATGAGGTGGCAGGCAGACTCCAGGGCCGGAGGGAGACCATGGGCCGCCCTGCCCAGCTCACTATGCCCATCGCCCAGCGATTATGGGTCATGGAGCGTGCACAGGGGTAGTGGTCCAGGGCACCGGCTCAGTGGGATGAGGCTCCCTGGAGAGCACACTTTTGGATGGACAGGCGCAGCCTCCTGTGACTCGCGGAGATGCCTATGCCCTGGCTGGAGCAGCAGCACACCCCCATGCGGGCCTCCATTCCCATGGTCCAGCGGGTGCCCATCGGGGTCTGGGCCCTTGGAACACTCGACTCCTGCCGGTCCGTCTCACAGCACTTTGGTGTCGGGGTGAGCACTGTTGCGGGGATCCTACGGGATGTCTGCGAGGCGGTGGAGGGCATGCTCCTGGACCGAGCGATTGAGCTGGTGGACCAGGAGGCCATGATGGGCGGCTTTGCAGCTGGAGGGTTTCCCAACTGCATGGACACCGTGGATGGAACCCACATTGAAATCCTCTGCCCATCTGATGGGGAGGCCGCGGAATATGTCAACCGACACGGGTACCCCTCCCTGCAGCTGCAAGCGGTCGTGGACCACCAGGGATGGTTCATAGACATATACACAAACCACTCAGGCCCAGTCACAATGCCAGGATCATGACTCTCTCTCTCTTCTATGCCTGGATGTACCGCAGGGACTTCGCAGACATGGGGATGACCCGGATAGAGGGGGTGCTGATGCCCCCCTGCATCCTGAGGGACCTGGCCTATCCCCTCACCCAGTGGCTGATGAAGGCATTTCCGGTCACCAGGAACCCTGTAGAGACGCTGTACAATACCCATCTGTGTGCAAGCAGGACCGTGGTCGAGAGGGCCTTCAGGGCCCTCAAGCAGCACTGGAGGAGCCTCCCGGGCCACCTGGACTACACAGTGGAGACCTTGGCCCTGGTGATCAGGGCCTGCTGTGTGCTGCACAATGTGTGTGAGACCAATGGGGCTGCCCTGAAGTACCCCGTGCCCTGGCGACCTCTCGGCCCCATGCCTCTCTATGTGAACGCTGAGAACCCACTGGAGTACCGGTATGGAAAGCGCATCCATGCTGCCCTGGCTAGGTGCATCATCCAGGAGGCCGAGGCATGAGGCTGCACACCACCGTACCCACCATCCCGGAGCCCCCACCAGCACTCAGGGTGCGCCCCTAGATGCCCACCTACCCCCAGCCACGGGCCCATGAACAGAGACAGGACTGTGACTGTGGTGCCCAGGAATTTATTGTGCTTACTGCCTACAGTTCACACCACCACCACCCACCTCCCAGTGCCGTTCCCCCCCCAGGCTGCTCACCCCCTTGGCCCCTTCCCCCACATCTCTGGGGCCTCCCTCTTGACCTCCCTGTGGCCACCATGGAACTCTGGGAGCTCCCCTCCCTCCGCTGTCCACGTCCCTGACAGTGTCCTGAGGGGCAGGCGTTGTTGGGAGGGTGAGCGGACCCAGGGCCGGAGGGCCCCCCCGGGCGGCTGATTCCTCCGGAGTCCTACAGGGACCGGTAGGCGGATGCGCGGGCCCAGTGGGTGTGCCGGTGACTGGGGCGGTGGTGGAGGCAGTGGGGGCACCAAGGGGCCCGGTATTGGGGCCGGGGCAGGCAGGTTGCCCGGCGGGGCGGTGGCCATCATGTATGCGCGCATGGTCCCTGTGTGCAGGAGCAGCGAGGTGCCAATGTCATGGGACTGGTCCATCTTGGCAGAGTGTTCCCTAACCATCCAGTCGATGGCCTGTTTCAGTTGCCCAAATGCCTCCACCTGTCTGCTGTGCTCCTGGTGCTCCTGCCTCCATTCAAGATGCACCTCCACCTGCAGCCTCCGGTCCCTGGCCTCCGCTTTCTGCACGGCCCTTTCAGTGGCCGCCTCCATGCGGTTGATGGCTGCTATCTTCTGCTCGCCGGTGCTGCGGACTATGTCCTCTGCCTGCTCCTCCTGGTGGCAGTGCCAGCAGGCAAAGGGGCCTACTCCATGGCAGCATAGTAAGTGGCCTGTGAGGAGAACTGTATCAAGGGCTGGGATCCGTGAAACTAAGCTGCCCCTGGGAGCACGTTGAATTTGGAGCCTCAGTGAGTAGGAGCCGCAGCAGCTGTCCACACCTGTTGTGTGTTGCCCCGCCCAGACCCGGAGGGAGGCAGCGCTCCTGATTGGTCTCACAGCCCTTAGGGAAGAATACTGCCAGCGGGAACCCTCGGCAGGACGTGAGTCACCTGTGGGGAGAACTGTATCAAGGGCTGGGACCCGTGAAAGTAAGCTGACCCTGGGAGCACGTTGGAGTCTCAGTGAGTAGGAGCCATGGCAGCTATCCACACCTGTTGCGTGTTGCCCCGCCCAGACCTGGAGGGCGACAGCGCTTCTGGTTGGGCTCACAGCACTTAGGGGAGAATATTGCCAGCGGGAACCCTCAGCGTGCGCGCCGTGTGCGTGCGCACCCTTGTGCAAGCAGCCTTTGACACCCCATGTCTAAGGTGGGACTTAAACTGGGGGTTTCCCTCTCTCTCTCCCCCCCACCTCCTGGCCAAAATACTGCACTCTTAACCACTACATCACACTAGCTCCCTTTGTGACAATAAGTTTTTTCCTCATCTTGGCTTTTCTGTTTTATTTCCCTAGTTTCTTGCCCGAAAGTCCCATCTAGTTGATTTTTTTTCTTCCCTTTCTCCTGTCTTTAAAAAATGCCTGGTGAGACAGGCATGCTTGCACTGTTCCTTCCCAGCCCTCATGCTCTTCTTTCTTCCATATTCCACACACTTGTCCTCTTGGTGCCTCTCTTGACTGCCTCTCTCAAATCCTCTAGCTTTGTTCTCCTGCTTTCATATCTCTCTCACCTAAACTTGACTTATTGTTTCTTCCCTTTGCTTGACTTCTCCCCCAATATCTGAAAACTACTGCCTTAGACTTAGGTCTAAACTGTTTTCACTTCTCTGTGTACAGATGGCAGGTGAGAAGCACTAGTTATGGAGAAGCAAAATTATTTTGTGCTTATCAGGTGAACTGTTCTGCGTATTGAATACAGCAGTTCTACTGATAATGCCGTAATAGGTGTCTGCTGAAATGAGCAGAAACAGTAGTTGCAAAAAACGATGAGTCTATACAAGGACCAGCGAGTAATGCTAGATAGCTCATAGGCTCAGGCCTCATCTAAACACAGGGAGAGGATTTTTTCCCCTCCTTTCTACATAGTGAACAATTCCATCAAAGAACCTTTGTTTAGCATTTTCCACAAATAATAAAAACAAAGTTCTATGTTGTGCCACTTTGGCGGTGCCAAGCGGAGCTTCCTCACCCTGGGGAGGAATCATCTCTCCCTGAGCTGTCTGGTCTCTCTTTAAGACAGGGATGGGGAGCCCCCACCATGAGGGCCAAATCTGGCCAAAGGCTGGTTTTTATCTGGCTCCTTTCCAACTCTTGGATCCAACCCCAAGCACTGAAGGAGCATGATCAGTGAGAAAGGGAACACGAATTAGGGCATGCATTCGAAGACAGGAGATGGGTCTATGGTACAAATCCATGATCTGGATCATCCCCCTCCCACCCTCCATCCAGAGCACACACCTTAATCATTCTGGCCCCTTCCTCTATCCAGAACACAGAGCTTGCTTCAAAATGGGCCATGGGAGGGAAAAGGTTCCCTGCCCCTTTTTTAAGACAATGCAGTCTGTTTGTCCTGGCACAAGTAGGCTGCTTTGAGGCTGGAGAGGTACAGAGCCATCTCCGTGCCTGGGAGCATATAAAGGAAATAGTACCTGTTTACTCACATGGGCTTCTTCTACACGTGCATTATCCTGGTTTAACCCTCTCTAAGTGCTCATGGGGACAGATATCCCAGTAATAATAATAGCTCTTCTTCTTCCACTCTTTTGGAAGTGGCACACCGTCACAGAGTGACTGACTAAGGAAGAGAACCCAGGAGTCCTCACTCCCAGCTCTCTCCTGCTTTTGGCCACTGGTTCCCACTCCTGACCCAGAGAACCCAGGAGAACTGGTTCCCAACCTTCCCTGCCTCTAACCCCTTCTCCTGCTTCCCTCCGAGGAGTTCTGGCTCTCAGCCCCTGGATCTACAGTAATTAGTAGCTCCTACTCCCTTCCCAGAGCTGCAGATAAAAAAAAAAAAAACCAAACAAGTCAGGTTTTCAGTTTCTTTCTTCTTTAACCACTAGATTCCATTCTCATCCCATAGCTGAGAACAGAACCGTTCAGGGCCTCAAACAGTGAGTAAGGGTCTCTCACAGGGTCAAACAGGGAATTTCTTCATGGAGTGCTGCACCGCACACCTGGCACCTGTCCCTAGTGCACCTTATAGCTGTGAAGTGAAACTGTGGGTGCAAACAGCTCCATAGACAATGCTGTAATAACTGCTTCCATGTACTGGCACATGTGCACGCATGCACACACTTGCACCATTGTCATATCAGTATACATACCCATAAATACAGTGAGCTGCACTGCTCTGCCGCTATCCCATACTCCCATGCATCACATGGCCAACAATAGAGAGGTCCAACAAGAAACTATGCAAGGAAGTAATTTATTTATGAAAGAACTTTAACACTGTTTATAAGGCTATAGATTAGAACAGGGTGGGTAGGCACTAGTGTTTATTGAAACAGCTATGACACAGAGAAAATGTTTGTAAACAGAACTTTATTTTGTAATGTACCTTAACTCCTTTACATTAACTCAAACACTACAGTTTAATAGTTCTTGAGAAAAGCATGTTGAAGTAGGGAATGGGTTGGACAAAGGGTGTTTTTAAATGAGTGCCACGGGAGGAGGTGGGGACGGTGGCTGCTGCATGGGGCAGTTGTAGGGTGCTCACGCATGCAATGTGCATGGGGACTGCTTCAAATGAGTGGCTCCCAGCATGATTGCCCCATCCACGGAGGCAGCCACCTTGGCCCACATGGGGCACTCCAGATTTTTCAGCAGTGCTCTGTGTGTGACCACGAGTGGCTGCTGCATGGGTCACGGAACTGTGCCTCCCCACACACCGCCGTCACACAAGTAGTTGGGCGCATGGACGGTAGGGGGACATGTGAGGTTGTGTCTTCTTTAAAAACACCTAAAGTCTTGTAACCTAGGTGAAGACAGGTTGATTGCAGTGGAACTCCATATTGATCAGTCACTGGCCAGAAGGTATCAATGTAAAAAAAATTTTTAAAGTTCTGAAAATCAGAAAACTTGCAAGCATAATTACACCAGTAAAACACTGACTATGATAAATATTACAGAAAAAAGCACAGTAACATTGGGAAATTGGAAAAATTGTAATTCAGAAAGAGAAACTGAGGGCGCATTCTGACGTGTGTTTAAATCGCACAGCCGCCACGGCAGCATTGTGCGATTTAAAGCACCGCGCACTTCCGGATTGCTGTGAATGTAACATTTCTGCCTAACCCAAACTGTTGGAGTGCGGTTTGAAAGTTGCTCCAAGCAGCTTTTCAAACCGCACTCCAACAGTTCAGGTTAAGTGGAAATGTGCACACTCACCGCATTCACACCAACCCGGAAGTGCGCGGTGCTTTAAATCGCACGATGCTGCGGCGGCGGCTGTGCAATTTAAACGCACGTCTGAATGCCGCCTAAGCCTGTTTTGGCTTTCAGTGGCAGTAGGGAATGAGTTAGATAAAGCTATGCAACCATGGTGGGAGGAGGAATCAAGCAGGTTGCAAGCAAACAGATGTGTCCTGGCGTTTCTTATATTGGCTATGGTAAATAGTTAAGCAAAAAATAACTGTGGTGGTGAAAATATAACAGTACAATTTAGAAATAACGGAACAGTGTTATTAGTAGGCAAATGGAGGAAAAACTAAATACTGAGAAAAAAGGAACATAATGGGGTGGGGGGAGGAATTTAAGGGAAAAAAATATCATGCAAAGAAAACATTGGTACATACGCTTTCCTAAAACCTTTTCCTATTTTCCAGATAACAACAGTGAGGTTGCATATGCCGTGTTCGAAATTCAGGAGCTTTATGAACAACACCCACATGGGTGCAATTGCGGAGATCTGTGCCTCATGTGAGTTAATACAGTTCTAGAACTTTTACTAATTTTGTACCCATGCAAAGTTCCCTTCTCATATTAAAGGAATTTTCCTATAATTTCACACAATCCTCTTCTTTTGTACTGAAAGTACTTGTAGCAAATCCCGATGGAACACATGAAACTGGCCTAGTCAGTGGACCACCCTTTGGAGGAGATAGCACTGCTCCGCAGACTTTGCACCTCAACTCCAGAGTTCAGCCTGGGGTTCAACTTGAAGAGAACCACTCCTGAGACAGAGGAAGGGGCCCAGGGTGAGGGGTGGGGTAAGGTGTTATATTTATAGCTTAGGCATTTTTTATAATTACTAATTAGCATTGAAAAGTCTTATTTTTTTTAATTAAAAAGTTTACAAAAATAAAAACCAGGATTTTGTTACTTTTCGATTTCTGTACTTAAAAAACTTTTTCTTTTGCTTAAAAAAAGGTTTGTTGTATTTTTAAAGATAATTTTCTTCTTCTTTTTTTTTTTTTTTTAAAAACCCAACTCCACCTCTTGCTGCTTCTTGATACAAGAGTCAATCAAAAGGTATTGGTTCATAAAGATCACAAGGTAAAATCAGGGGACTGTAATGGTTCCCATGGTCCAAAATATATTTCCTGTCCAGGGGTAAGAACTTTTCCAATGTCTGGTACCACAACTTTTCTGTCCTTGGGCATCCTTTGATAGTTCTTCTGTCCACTCCAGTGCTTTCCAAGCTGTCTGACAGATATTGTACAAAACAGAGAATGCAGTTGTATCTGGAGCCACATTTTCAGCTGCCATCTCCATTGTTTTGGAAAGTATAAGCCACCTTTTCTTAAGTATACCAAATGTCCCCTCAACAACATTTCCACAGTGCATAAGGCAGTCATAGAACTTTTTCTGGTTCACAGTATTCTCCATTTTGTAGACCTCATTAGCCATTAGGAGTACCATTAGGAGTGGCTAATTTCCACAGGGAAATTGCTACATGCTTCTCTGAGATTATGTTTGTGTCCTAATGAGGATATTACGTAACTTATATACTAGTCTCATAAATACACCCTCTCTCATTCTGAAGTTCTCAACCCGGTGGGCATCATCAAAGTTTGGACCATTAACAATGTTTTCCCACCAGTCCATGCTCTGGTTCATTTTCCATTGATATTGAGTCATCAACTGAATTGAATCTAGCACCTCAAAACTGGGTGCTGAACTCTGGACATTTATCATTCCCACAAAGGCATAGGCCCCAACTACCTCCAACATAGTCCATAAAAGGAATTGCACATGACATTATGGATGTCAATTATGGGTACGGATTAATTTGTAACTGCCTGCAACAGGCTGTTATGGAGTAATCCATAACAGTGGTTTGCAATTTGAGGATCTGCAGTAATGGACCCAGGTTTCCCACCCACCCAGCCCGCTCTCCAGGGACCTGGTATGGTACTTATCGGCCTTGGTGGGCTTGATTGAAGGTCCAGGGAGGCTTCTCCTGTGTGGAGGAGCTGCTAGCAAACTCGCTCACCATGGCGTGCTGTGGAGGTGCATGCTCCACAGTGTGCATGTGAAAAATGGCCACTGAGGCCATTTTGTGCATGTGCAGCCCTTTTCCAGAATGATGCCAGCAGTGTTGGCACCATTTTGGAAAGGAACAGCCATTCTGCTCATGCGCAAATGGTGCCATTTGCACATTCAAAGAACAGATGCCCTTTTCTGAAATATTTATTTATTCATTTATTTTGATTTCTTGGTCACCCCCTCCTCCCACTCGTGGTGGCTCACAACTTAATTAAAAAACATACAAAAATATAACAATAATAAAATTCTTCAATAAATAATATAAAAACAATATAGTATAAAATCGATAGAAAACAAACACAAGCAGAGCAAAAAAACCCAAAACAAACCCTCACCCCCACCAATCCGCCACGCATCTCCCTCACCAAAAGCCTGGTGGAACAGCCAGGCTTTACATTGTCTTCGGAAAGAGGGGAGATCTGGGGCCAGGCGGACCTCTGTCCAGAGGGAGTTCCATAGTCGTGGTGCAGCCACTGAGAATGCCCCCCTCATCGTTGTCACCCAAGATACCCAGGGGACTCTGAGGGAGGTGTCTCTGGCCAACCACAGGGGCTGGTCCAGAATTTGGGTGGGGGGTGAGACGATCCTACAAATAAGTGGGGCCCAGCCATTTAGGGTATTATCGGTCAAAATCAACACCTTGAATCAGGCCCAGATGACTATAGGTAACCAGTGCAAAGAACAAAGCACTGGTGTAATGTGCTCACAGCGAGCCGTCCCCATAAGGAGATGGGCCGCCATGTTCTGCACCAGCTGCAGTCTTTGGACCATCACCAAAGTTAGCACCACTTATAGTGTGTTGCAATAGTTCAGTCTTGAGGTATTGAAAGCATGGATGATCGTGGCCAGATCAGTGTCTGAGATATATGGCTGAAGTCAATGCACCAGATGTAATTGGCAAAATACTCTCTTTGCAGTGGCTGCCACCTGGGTATCCAGGCGGAGCCATGAGTTAAGGAGCACCCCCAGACCACGGACCTGAAGAACCAATGGAGGGCAGACCCCATCAATGATGGGTGCTACCACTCCCTCAGCCCTTCCCACCAGCATCACCTCCATCTTGTTGGTATTCAGCTTCAGGTAATTTGCTCTCATCCAGTCCCCCACAGCCACCAAACATTGGGTACCAAACACTCTACAGGCACCATTTTGAAAAAGGGCTGTGCGTGCGCAAAATGGCCTTAGTGGCCATTTTGCACATGTGCACTGTGGAGCAGAGACCTCCACAGTGCGCCGCGGTGAGGAGCCTGCTGGGGGATTCTCCACAAAGGATGAGTCCCCATGGAACTTCAATCAAGTCTGCCATATCTTCAATCAAGCCCTCCAAAGCTGGTAAGTAACATATCAGGGTCCCGAGGGGTGGGTGTGGGTGGAAACATAAACCTGTGGGGGTAAATCAGTTGGTTTGGTGTTTTAAAAAAAAAAAATTAATTACAGGTCTGTACACATATCCATAATTAAGTCTAGAAAAAAACCAAACGTACCATAAGCAATCCGCAACCAAAAATCGGTGCAAGTTGACATTCCTATTTTAAATTCCAAATGGCTAATTTATTTTGTTAAATTTATTTATTTATTTCGTTAAATTTATTGGTCGCCCCCTCAAGCCTATAACATCTCGGGATGGCTTACAATACCATAAAAACACAATACTACTCATAAAATCATCAACAATAAAAAGTCAAACAAAACCTACAGCAATTTATAAAACATCACTAAAACCCCAAACCCTCCTCCCTTCCCCACCCTCCCACCTTCCCCTCCAAAGGCCTGGGCAAACAGCCAGCTCTTGCAAATTCACCGAAAGGCCAACAGGCCTGGGGCCAGGCAAGCCTCCTCCGGGAGGGAGATCCATAAATGCAGCCCGGCCACCGAGAACGCCCTCTTCATTGTGGCCCCCCGTTTAACACAGGGGACCTCCAGAAAGGCACCCCCAGTAGACCGAAGGGATCGCTCTGAGGTGCGGAGGGCGAGGCAGTCCCTGAGATATGAGGGGCCCAGACCGTGCAGGGCTTTATAGATCAATACTAACACCTTGAATCTGGCTTGGTACGCTATAGGCAGCCAGTGCAGAGCACGGAGCACAGGTGTTATGTGCTCCCACCGCCCCATCAGGAGATGGACTGTCGCATTCTGCACTAGCTGCAGCCTCCGAACCAAAAACAAGGGAAGCCCCACGTAGAGCGTGTTGCAGTAGTCAAGGCATGAATGAGAGTGACCAGGAGATGTATGGCCGAAGCCTCCGTACCAGATACAGCTGGCGAAAGGTGACTTTAGCCACCGCCTCCACCTGCTGATCCAGATGGAGGCCCGAATCCAAAACCACCCGCAGACTTCGAACCTGATGAGCAACAGGAGGGCAACCCCCCACCCCCATCAGAGGGGCCAGCACCTCCCTCGCTCTTCCCACCACCATCACCTCCATCTTATCAGGATTGAGTTTCAGTCTGTTCTGCGGCATCCAATCCACCACGGCCTCCAAACATCGGGGAAAGTAACGAGACAGCAGGACCTGGGTCAGTTGAAAATGAGAGGTACAGCTGAGTATCATCAGCATATTGGTGACATCACACCTCGAACCCTCTCACGTTCTCCCCCAGGGGCTGCATATACACATTAAATAATAGTGGAGACAGAATTGAACCCTGTGGAATGCCGCAGGTCAAGGCCTGGGGGCTAGATGTTTTAGCCCCCAGCACCACCTGCTGGCTTCTACCCGAGAGGAATGAGCGGAACCACCCAAGGACTATCCCGTCCAGACCCTCCAGGTCTCGCAACTGTCTCAACAGCAGCCCATGGTCCAGGGTATCAAAAGTGGCTGAGAGATCTAGCAGGATCAAAAAGGTCAAATATCCTGCATCCATCTCCCGGTGGAGACCACCAACGCTGTCTTGAAATGAATTAGAAAGGGGGGTTTTAACTGCTCCTCTCTACTTTGGGTGGTTCCCAGAGAAATTCTGCTTTTCCCTGCCCAAGAGGGGTTCAGCTCCTGTGTATCCTAACCAGTTTGTCTCTATCTAAGAGAGACAACTGCCTGTATCCTAACCAGTATATCTCTGTCCAAGAGAGACAACTCCCTGTATCCTAACCAGTATATCTTTGTCCAAAAGAGACAACTGCCTGTATCCTAACCAGTATATCTCTGTCCAAGAGAGACAACTCCCTGTATCCTAACCAGTATATCTCTGTCCAGGAGAGACAACTGCCTATATCCTAACCAGTATATCTCTGTCCAGGAGAGACAACTTCCTGTATTCTAACCAGTATATCTTTGTCCAAGAGAGACAACTGCCTGTATAGTTCTGCAAAAGAGAGAGAGAGCAGGTCCCTTTCAATTCTCGGGATCTTAGTGGAAATACTACTGTTTGAGAGTTGGGGGATTATTCATCTTCTATTTAGTAATGAGTCTTTTATTCAATCAAATAGACATTTATTCAATGATATCAGAACAATTAGCATATCAATTTACCAAAGACACACTTGCATTCACATTTGCACCCATCTACCCTTGTCTACCTAAAAATACATACAAAGCACATATTCTTACGTGAGTAGAGGCAAAAGGTCCTGGTTCCAGAGAAAAGCAGTCAGGGGGCCCAAACGATTCTGTTGGAGGATTTCCTAGATAGAGGAATCCCCAAAATGGGCACAACCACCGACCTCAGCTGTGCTCTGATAAGAGCTTGTGCTGATTACCTTGGAAGGCAAGGAACTAATCCAGAGTCAAGCCTTATATGCTGTGGCTGTTTTATGATTATCCAGAGTGCAGGGTTGTCAGTACTAAGCTTGTGGAGTACTCCCATTGGTTGTCCAAATCTGGGGTACCTTCTTGCTCAGTCATGATGTCAGGCTTGTCCTGACCAGTTGAGTCAGGTCCCACCCCTCCCTCCGGAGGTGGGAGTCATGGCTTCTTGGCCCTGGCTTAGCCCGTACATCCTTCTAAGAGTCATCTATTTGTCTGATAAGACCACACTCTTGCTTGTTCAGCTCGATTTCTGTTATCAGTTCCTGTGAATTACCAACATAGGTTTTTTGGGAACAAGAGACCTCCTGCTCACTTCTCCAGTATCATTTGTTCTATCTCTGACCAATTTCTGACTATCTTCTTCTGACACTCTCTGTTCTTTTGAATCAAATGCATTACCACATGTACTATGCAGTGTCTTGCCTAATTTCTAACATTCTACATAGTTTTAAGCAGCTATAATGGTTACATTCAGTGTGTTATAAATCCAGTGTATACTCTTGGTTACATTTTAACACAGAGTTATTTACCATAACTTCAATGTATACTTTGGCACATTTGTGTCAGAGGGCACTTCTGGTTTAGTTACAATTTAACACAGAGTTAGTCACAATAACATCCAATATATGTTTTAGCACATTTGTGTCAAAGAAGCATTTCTGATCTCAGTCACATTACAGCAAGGAGATTAGCATCTTAGGGGTTCAAGCCGTATCATAACAGTCTCAGTACCATAGCCAGGGTGGAACCCAGATTGAAGAGGGTCATGGAAACCAATACTGTCCAGATGCGCCTGTAACTGCAGAGCCACTGCCTGTTCAATAACTTTCCCTAAAAGGGGACGATTAGAGACAGGACGGTAGCTGGCAAGTGTGTCCACATTCAGGGATGACGTCTTCATCAGGGGGAGCACCACAGCCTCCTTGAGGTTGGATGACAACCTCCCCTGCCGGAGGGACATGTTGACCACCCTCGCCAGCACCATCCCCAATATCTCCCTGGAGGCTTTCACCAGCCAGGACGGGCATGGCTCTAATTCACAACTAGTGGCTCAAACAGACTCCAGGACATCCACCGCATCGGCCTGCATCACTTCCTGAAACTCCTCCCAGAAAGATTGACCAGATGGTGTCTCCATAACCTCATGCTCCTCATTTCCTGCTTCTAACCCGGTGTCAAAGTTACTCTGGATCTCAGCGATCTTGTCGGCAAAGTAGGTGGCAAACTCCTCACAGCGGGCCTGGGACAAGTCTCTATCCAGGTGGAGGGAGGCTGGACTGACCAGCCCCCGCATCACCCGGAACAGCTCCGCTGGACGTGACTTTTCAGAGGCTGAATTCCTTCTTTGCTGACTGAAAATGGGTCCTATGGACAAGTCGGTCAGATTCAGAGCGAGTCCGACGCCAGCATCGCTCTACTCTCCTACCTATCTGTTTCATACACCACAGCCCCTCAGTAAACCAAGGGGCCCTGTGGAGACAAGATAGAGGCAGTGGACATCTTGGAGCCACCCTTTCAATGGCCTCTTTCATCAAGATATTCCAATGCTGGACCAGCTCATCGACAGAGTGACTGTCAAGGTCCAAGGTTAACTCCCTCAGAGCCTCCTGGAACTGCTACGGTTCCATCAGGCTCTGAGGGCAGACCAACCTAACTGGTCCATTCCCCTTCTGGAGGGGGTGCACTGACAGACTGGCCTGTAGGAGATAATGGTCTGTCCATGACAAGGGCGTAACCTCCACATCCCCCACTAATGAATCACCCGCCTCAAGGCCAGAACAGAAAACCAGGTCGAGGGTATGCCCCCCCCCCACATGGGTCAGGCAGTTGATCACCTAGAACAAGTCCATGGTTGCCATGGCAGCCATGAACTCATGCTCCGCTCCTACAAGGCCGGCGTTGGCATGGGCGTTGAAGTCCCCCAGGACCAAAGTCCTGGAGGAGTTCAGTACCACCTCCGAGGCCAGTTCTGCTAGAGCGGCAAGGGATTCTGCCGGACAGGAAGGGGCCTGGTATACCGGCAGCACCCTAAGCTTGCCCCCAGCCAAATCAAACACCATATGGAGGGCCTGAACACCTGAAATCTCCTGGACTGGATATCTCCTAGCTGGCCAGTCCTCTCTAAAAACAATAGCTACACCTCCCTCCTGGCCCCCCCCTGCGGGGCTGGTGCTGCACAGCATACCCGGCTGGAACGAGGTCAGCTAAAGCTGGTCCCACCCTCTCATCCAGCCAGGTCTCTGTAATACATGCAAGGTCCACAGTCCCATCCAGGATCAACTCCCGGATAATTGGGGCCTTATTCACTATGGAACTTGCATTCAACAGCAACAGCCCTTTATGGGCAGACCCTACACCCCGATCCTCTCTCACCCATTAATTTCATTGAAATGAATGGAAACAGTTTGCTCTAATCTAGTTAAGTGCATCATAATGACTTAATTTTGTTTGCAATCACATTTGCAAAGGACAATGCACAAACAGTGCATGTAAGAATGTACTTACATTAATTGACACTGTCTATATCAATCCGTTATATGCAGAGGTAGTGTGCATGTTATCCAGGGTCTGTTAAGGAAAAGGTAAAGGGGAAAAAATTATTAGTCCTTGACAAGAGGATTTTGACCACAGTCTATTTCCACTTTGCAAACATTTCAGCATTAGAAAGCTGTAACTAGCAAGGAGTGCGTGGAACGGAAAAGGTGGGAAAAGAAAGGATGTTCGTAAATGTACTAAAGTATATAAGGAAGTGTGCTTTCTAAACATGAAGGTGTACAATGATAGGTTTACAACCCTAGGAAGATTGAAATGAATGGTGGATGGGATGGAGGGAGAGAATTATGGGTGGATGTTTGAAAGTATGTGTGCATGAAAATGAAAACATACGGCTTGCAAGGAAATTGCATCATGGACTTTGCGGAGGCAAGGGTACTCTTTACCTCAGAGAAACCATTCTGTAGTGCTGCATAGCATTGCAACAACATCTCTGTCTGGGCCCTGCCATCCTTGTCTTCACCATTTTTTTACTCCAGGAAAGTAAGCACCATAAGAACATAGTTTTAAAAATCCATAAATGTGGTCACCATGATGCTTATTTCCTCAATGAAATGGCTATCCATATCTGATAATGGACATCTAGTCCAAAGTGTATTTGATTTCACCACCTGCATGTATTTTTGTATATTTCTACCACAAAATTGAAGTAGTTATGGAGAAACTACTTTCTCCATAGTTAAGGTTGTAAGTAGTTTTCTGTATTCAGTTTTATTTGAAACTTCTCATTTTCCTCTAATTTTCCAAAACTAAACCAATCCATCTATAATTTCTCATACATGTTCATTGTAAGAGGAAAGTTTCTTAAACACAGTTGTAAGATATGCTGATTTGAAATATCAGAAGTTTTCACTTTTGGAGAACTTTGCCAACTTTTTTTTTCTGGCTACCTCATAATGGAAAATAAGTTTAGATTAGAAACTCATGCTTGGTTCAATGTATGTCCCAATCTGAAGAGCTGTGCTATTGCATGAAAGTTTTATGGGTTAATATGGGAGTTCAAATGCCTTTTGCTCAAATACCTAGGGGTGTGCAGTTCATTTTGTTATTAAGATAACAAAAATGAAAATTTTTGTTTTCATTTTCATAATTGTAATAATGAAAAAAATCATAATAATGAAAACAAAAACAATTTTAAAAAATAATGGGGAAAAAATGAAAAATGTATTTCTGGCTATAACTTTTTTGTTTCTTACTCTAGTCCGATAAAACATGGAGAAATTGTACCCCCAATGGAGACCACTCTAACTACTAGATTTTTGAAAGATTGCTGAGTGCTGATAGCTGAGTGCTGAGCGTTGCTTAACGAGGGGGAGGAGCTAACTCCTGCTGACTCAGAGGCCAGGCCTCCAGAGTTCAGAAGGAGAGCAGACAGTAAGCGACCTAGGAGCGAGCGAACAGGCATAGCAAACAGGGGAGTTCGCCATGGGAAGGAGCTGTGGGTGGGACACCCTGGTGAGGTGAGGTGAGTGCACTTGTGCAGGACAGTTAACCCACGTCCCATCGTACATAATCACAAAACTAGTGCTAAGCCTAACGATCCCCCTAAATAAGATGCAGACAGCAGTCCAGCAGTGGGATGGGGGTTATCCAGTCTTTTGCACTGAGTGTCACATGTATGACT
>QEPC01012655.1:6780024-6806452 GCA_003113815.1 Sphenodon punctatus | reverse complement strand
GAAAACACAGTCTACATGCACATCAAGCTTAAAATAAATAATGTATAAACCCAAAATACAGGGAAACACAGAAAACACTGGCACAACACAGCAGCAAGGAGTTCCAAGGGTTAACATGGGAAAAGACAGTCTACATGCACATCAAGCTTAAAATAAATAAAGTGTAAACCCAAAAGCACAAAATTTTCAGCATTGTGAAGACACCTAACTTCCTAAGATCAACAGCCATGGGGAAGGAGGATGCAGGGTGGGGGGAAAACAACCTGGAAGGAGGATGGAGGGGGGGAAGGCTGGGAGCCTAAGGGGGAAACACCTAGGGGGTGTGGGGTGGGAAAACAGCCTGGGGGGGTGCGGGGTGGGAAACAGACTGGGGGGATTCTTACCTGCTCGGTGCTGTCTCTGGCGGTCTTCGTCCAGGGACTCCGGGCTGCGCTGCAGGTGGTGGGGACTTAGGGTTTTTAAATTTTATATTGCCCCCGTGTCCTGCTCTCCTTCGCGGAGGCAGGACTCACACGGGCAATTTAAAATAAATAAATTTTTAAAAAACACACGTTGAAGCAGCTGGCCTGGCGGCGGGCAGTTGGAGAGCTGTGCTCTCCAACAGCGCTCTGCCAGCAGCCATGTTCTTTCTTCAGCATGTGAGGCAGGGACCAGTGCGCATGTGCGCTGCTCCCTGCCTCAGGCGCCCGGCCCAAGGCATCTCGCCAGGGCGCTTTCAACAAGCACCCTG
The DNA here is from genome assembly GCA_003113815.1 of Sphenodon punctatus. Taxonomy (NCBI): domain Eukaryota; kingdom Metazoa; phylum Chordata; class Lepidosauria; order Sphenodontia; family Sphenodontidae; genus Sphenodon; species Sphenodon punctatus. The sequence continues at coordinate 6,805,722 of QEPC01012655.1, read as the reverse complement.
GTGAGAGCTTTCCTTGCGCCCATTGAGTGCAATGGAAACCCCTAGCTTCTTCCTCCACAGCACGTCCTATACGTGCTGCGTGGATGGAGGAGCTCAGCCGGGCTGAGCGCTCAGCCGCCCAAATTGTGTTTTCCATTGGAAAACGCGGTTGGGCTTAGCTTTTTTGAGTCTTCTGGGACCCACTCCTCAGGAGTGGATACCAGAAGTCAATTGAAACAGCGCCACAGCAGCCTCTGCCTTTGCTTCAGAGTGGAGGCTGTGCTGCGGCACTGTTGTCAGTTTCACTGAAACTGACAACAGCGCAGCAGCAGCCTCTGCTCTGAAGCAAAGGCAGAGGCTGCTGCGGCACTGTGGGAAGCAGCAGTGGTGCGGTTTTTAAAAAATAAAATCAAACAATAAACGGCGGCGCTGACAGGCCCTCGGCACTTGGGGGGTCAGTGCCCCAAATTTCCTGGGAGGCCAGCCGCCACTGGGTCTGACTCAGGGAGATTGCTGGCATGAGGGAGATTCAGGCATGTGACTGGCTTGGGAGAGAGGAGAATGGAACATGGGGCTGGTTCTTGGCTTGAGGATGGGAGAATGGGGCATGGGTCTGGCTTGTGGGGAATGGGCATGGGACTAGGCTCAGGGGAGGTTGCTTGCTTGCAGAGAGGAAATGGGACATGAGGTTAGCTCAGGGACAGGAATGAAGCATGGTTCTGAGACTTTTGAGGGAGTGGTTTCTCACTCAGAGGGTGGGTCACTGAATTGTGAAAAAGTGGGATTCCTAGATGGGAATGGGGCATGGGGATGGTTCAGGGGGTCATTGGCTTGTGGGAGTGATCACAGGCTTGGAGGGGTGGGTGGGAAATGAGGCTGCTATGGACTCCCCATTTCTCCAGGGCTGGCCTGGGCCTGGCTGCAGAGATAGAGACCACAGTTCTGAGCTAGTAGCAGCCCCTCACTGGGCATTTTTACACACACCTTAAAGTGCTGGTTTTTCAGTCTTCTGAGTTTACAAGTCCACAAGTAAGTTCCGGATGCATTCTACACACACTGCCCTGAGGCAGTTCCTGGATGCATTCTTCACACAAACACTGCCCTGAGGCAGCCTAAAGTAGCTTCAGCCTGTCTCTTATACACATCTAGATGTGTATAAGAGACAGCACACTGCCCTGAGGCAATTACTGGATGCATTCTTCACACAAACACTGCCCTGAGGCAGCCTAAAGTAGCCACAGCTGCAGACGTGAGGGGCTGCCATGGAAACCAAGTGACCACAGGTGCCTGGAACAAAAGTTCTGGGAGACGATCTATGCAGAAGTTCAAACAGCCAGAAGTTTAAGAACTGGGTGAGTGATTTAGACACACAGAAGGTTCAGGATGTAACAGCAAACATGCAGGAGAAATGTTTGTGTAAAAACACCCACTACAAGCTCCCCAAGCAGGTGGCTACGCTCAAAGTCAGAAAGCAGCCAAGCTGGATATGTGCTGTAGTTTTGGGGGTCCAGTTCAAGACCCCAGATAGAATCTAAGACTTTACTAGATACCAAAACAATGAGAATGGGAGAGATTTTGGCTTAGTAACTTACTACAAAAGTCTATAACAATGTGATAATCTCCTTTACACTTGCTCCTTTCCCTTTACTCTAAAAGGGAGACTATGACAAAATGAGGAAACTAGTTAAAAAGAAACTAAAAAGCACAGTTGCAAGGGCTACAAGTTTGCAAGAGGCATGGAAGATGTTTAAAACCACCCTTCTGGAAACCCAGATTAAATGCATCCTGCAAGTTAAAAAAGGAAGCAGGAAGACCAAACGTCTTCCACTATGGCTAAATGGGGAGGGGAATGAGGTTATTTGAGCCAAAAAGGCATCCTTTAAGAACTGGAAGGCTAGTCCTAATGAAAATAATGCAAAAGAGCATAAACACTGGTAACGTAAATGTAAAGTGTAATAAGGCAGGTCAATGGAGATTTTGAAGGGAGGCTTGCTAAAGAGGGAAAAACAAGCAATAAAAACTTTTTCAAATACGCCCGAAGCAAGAAGCCTGCTAGGGAGTCAGTTGGGCCATTAGATGACAAGGGAGTAAAAGGGGTTCTCAGGGAGGATAAGGACATTGCAGAGAAGAAGAATGAGTTATTTGTCCTTCACTGCGGAGGATTTTGGGGAGGTACTCACTTTGGGGAGGACCCACGGATTCTTGCTTTGTGGGTGAGGAATTGGAAGAGCTGTTACAAATCAATGTGATGTTGGAGGATGTTCTAGGGTAAATTGACAAACTGAATACTAGCAATTTGTCACCAGGGCCAGATGGTATACACCCCAGAGTTCTGAAGGAACTCAAATATGAAATTGCAGACCTACTCTTAGTAACTTGTAACTGGTCACTAAAATCTGCCACTGTACCCGAGGACTGGAGAGTGACAAATGTAACCCCTGTAAAGAACAGAATTACAGGGCATGTTGACAAACATGGCTTAATGGGGAAGAGTCAACACAGATTTAGTAAAGGTAAGTCTTGCCTCACTAACCTGTTGGAATTCTTTGAGGGTGTAAATAAGCATGTGGACAAGGGACGACCCAGTAGATATAATGTACCTGGATTTCCAGAAAGCATTTGATAAGGTCCCTCATGAGAGACTCTTGAGAAAATTAAAAAGTCATGGGGTAGGAGATAGTCTTACTATGGATCAGAAACTGGTTAAAAGATAGAAAGCAAAGGGTAGGACTAAATGGTCAGTTTTCACAATGGAGAGACGTAAAAAGTGGTGTGCCTCAGGGACCTGTATTGGGACCGGTGCTGTTGAATGTATTCATTAATGATTTGGAAAAGGGTGTTAAGAGTGAGGTGATCAAATTTGCAGACAACACCAAGTTATTCAAGGTAGTTAAAACACGAGCAGACCGTGAGGAACTGCAACAGGATCTTAAAAGACTGGGTGCCTGGGCATCTAAATGGCAAATGAGATTTAATGTGGACAAGTGCAAAGTGATGCACGTAGGGAAAAATAATCCAAACTATGCATACACAATTCTGGGTACTAAGCTAGGAGTTACCACTCAGGAAAAGGATCTGGCGATGGTTGTGGACAATACAATGAAATCCACAGCGTAGTACGCAGCAGCAGTCAAAAAAGCAAACAGAGTGTTAGGAATTATTCGGAAGGGGATAGAGAATAAAACTGAGGATGTCATAATGTCTCTATACAAATCAATGGTGCGACCACATCTTGAATATTGTGTGCAATTCTGGTTGCCCTATTTCAAAAAAGACATAGCAGAACTAGAAAAGGTACAGAGAAGGGCAACAAAAATGATCAAGGGCATGGAAGGGCTCCCGTATGAGGAGAAGATTGGTAGGTTGGGGTTCTTCAGTTTGGAGAAGAGACGAATGAGAAGGGATATGATAGAGGACTATAAAATTGTGAGTGATGTGGAACTAATAAACAAGGAGCGGTTATTTACCCACTCAGCTAGTACTAGAACTAGGGGACACTCATGAAACTCATGGGTGGCAAGTTTAAAACAAATAAAAGAAAATATTTTTTCACTCAGTGTCTAATTGGGTTGTGGAATCTACTGCCAGAGGCTGTGGTAAGGGACCGTACTATAGTAGAGTTTAAAAGAGTTTTGGACAAGTTTCTGGAAGATAGGTCCATTAGCAGGTATTAGCCAGATAGGATTAGGGACCATGACGGGAGCTGGGGGGAAACAACAGGGAATGGATCCCCCATTGTGACCTGTTGGGTGCTTCTCCAGCCACCGTGATTGGCCACTGTCGGAGACAGGATGCTGGGCTAGATGGACCATTGGTCTGACCCAGTATGGCACTTCTTATGTTCTCACTTAAAATGCTAATGACATTTATTCAAAGAGTTTATTTTCAGACCTGCCATAATTGCACAATCAATTGAAATGAACACTATCATGTGCTAATCAAACCTAGCCAGTATCTGTCTCAGTTTCTGCTCTGGGTATCTTTATACTCACCTGCAGAAGAGCCTCATGAGGACTGAAAGTTTGCATACCCAAGCTGGTCCAGTAAAAGGTATTATTACTTCATCTCTTGTCTCTTATTTGGAGCCACCATGGCAAATGCACTCTTAGGGGTGATAATTATTATTAATAGATGAGGTTTTGGGTGAGTGTCATCCACATTAACAGCCCCCACACAGGACCCACACACTGATCTATTTCAAGCCTGACCCAGCTTGAAATAGATTGGGGGGTTGGGGTGGGGGGTTGAGGGGATCCTTGCCAGGGAGAGCAGCACTGTGCTCCTGGCAAGGATCCCCACCCTTGTTCAAATTTAAGCCGGGAAACACTTCCTGGCTTGAAATAGATTCGGGGATGGGGGTTTGTGATGGGTGCACACAAGGCTCAGTGGGAAGGAATAGCTAGCAGGAAGGAAATGTGCAGGACTCACAGTTGATACATGGAGGCTCTGAGCATCCGGGTAGTCAATTTCAAGCAGAGGAAGCACTCCCTGACTTGAAATTGACCAGCACCGGGCAAAGAGGATCACTGTGGGGAGCACATCACTGCACTCCCCCTCCGTTATCCCCTATTAGGTGGCAGGGACAGGTGTTGGCCTTGGGGCCAGTACATGTTCCTGCCTTAACCCACTCTTAGCAGTCAGTTCCTCATCCTGGTAGGCAGCCCTTCCTTGCCCTGCCAAGAGGTCCAGCTGCAGCATCCGATCAAGGCACTCATACTGACCCTGCCCATGTCCCCTTGCCCTCAGCAGGGCACTGGTGAAAGAAAATAGCAGAGAGGGTCCCATCTGCCACAAGGCACAGGCAAAACTCTGGAAGTTCAGAAGTCTCCTGCAAAGCTGTGCTCTCGTTTGCATCCAATGTTCCCATTGCCCCCGGGTAGGGATGAGGCACACCAGCAGGCTGCAGCACCTAGAAGCCCAGCTCGGCTGCCTGCTCCTTGCACTCCGTCCCCCCCACACGGTGCTCTAGGAGCTGCATGTACCAGCTCACACAGTCACCATGGGTGCCATCCTGTGGGAGTTTTGCGAGGCCATCAAGGCCCTGCTGCTGAACAGGGTGGTGCAATTGGTCAGCTTTGCGGTGGCGATGGAAGTCTTTTGGGGGTGGGATTCCCCAATTGCATAAGGGCAATCAATGGCACCCACACTGCCATCATCTGCCCACCCCATGGCCAGGATGAGTACATCAACAGGAAAGGGTACCACCACATGGTTCTGCAGGAGGCTGTGGTCCACAATGGCCAGTTCACAAACGTGGTGGCTGAGATTGGTCTGGCTGGAGCCTTCATCCTGAAGCAACTGTGAGCGAGCAGCTGGAATGGAGAGGGAATGGGTGACAGACATACAGTCCTATGGCAAGCGAGCACCTCTGCTTGGCTCCTTCCCTGTCCTTCCATTCCAGCACCTTCAGCCCCCTCCCCCCCTTTGTGATGCTGGCTTGCTACCCCTGGGATGATGCTTCTGCTTCCTCCACTTGCTGCTTCCACTTTCTCTCCTCCTTTTGCAATGTCCCCAGTTCACCAGCCCCTCCTTTCTGCTGCCCCCTGGGAGGCAGAGTGTCATGTCTGGAGCTGGGAGGAGGGAAGTCTTCACTGCTTCTTCCCTAAAAATTAGTCTTTTCACTTACTAAAATGCTGAAAATAGGTGTTAAGATCTTGCCCGCTGAAGTGATTCCTCCCTCCTGTACAAGAGTGTGCCAGACTGAAATTGTATGCAGGTACAGCTATAATTTATTTGATATAAGCACTGAAGCATAAAGTTAATTATTTTAGACATCTTATTTTGACAAGCAGAATAATAAAATGTCCCCCCAGCATAGTTCAGCATACAAGAATTTTCTTAGCTATGCCTGGAAGAACACAGCTTTCCCCAACAGTAATTTGTGCTTTGAGGTGCTATTTTAGTGCATCTGTTAGCTGACGAGGTTCAGATATTATAGACATATCAGATTAGGGAGGTGCTTGGGGTGGTGAAGGCAACCAGTTGTGAATTAGATCCTTGCCTGTCCTGGCTGGTGAAAGCCATCCAGGAGATACTGGGCCCATTGTTGGCTGGGGTTGTCAACGCCTCCCTTCAGACACCCTTAAAACTGTGGTGGTCCTCCCCCCTGTTTCAGGGAAGGTTGTCGAATACCCTTAAAACTGCAGTGGTCCTCCCCCTGCTTAAGAAATCCTCTCTGATTGCTGACTCCCCAGCCAGCTATCAGCCTGTGCAGATTCATGTGATTCAGTGCAGATATCATCCATGCTTTTATTACCTCAAGATTAGGCTACTGCAATGCGCTGTGCGTGGGGCTGCCTTTGGTGACGGCTCAGAAACTGCACCAGGGGACAGATTCACTCCAGCTGGAGTAGCATCCCAATGATGAGGCAGGCAAGATGTGCCTGCAAACTCTGAGGGCTTGGACAGGGGGCAGGAGGCCCAGGGGGGGCAGGGCAGAAGCATGCAGGTCAGAGAAAGGGCAGAGGATGGTAACCTACAGAGGGGGACCACAGGGCAGAACCCCAATACCACCAATTGAATGGGTGGTTGCCCGACAGCTCCAGGCACATCTTGATGCTGTTGGATTCCTGGACCCATTTCAGTCAGGTTTTCGTCCTGGATATGGCACGGAGACTGCTTATGGCTTTGGTCGATGACCTGGAGATGGACAAGGGGAATTCCATCTTGTTGATCTTGTTAGATCTTTCTGTGGCCTTTAATACAGTTGATCATGAGGGGTTGTTGACATGACTGCGGGACCTGGTGGGGGTGCGCGGGACTGCTCTTGAGTGGTTCTGCTCTTTCCTGTTGGGGAGGCCCCAGCGGATGGTGATGGGTGATTTCTCATTGTCTCCTTGGGACCTTCCATATGGTGTCCCACAGGGTTCTATTCTGTACCCCCTCTTGTTCAATGTGTATCTGACCTTGCCCAGCAGTCTCATTCAGAGGTTTGGGGTCAGGTGTCATCAATATTCTGATGACACTCAGCTCTACCTCTACCTCTCTTTTTCATCCAGCCCAGGTCCTGCAATCTCAGTGCTTACCTGATGCCTAGCTGCTATCGGGAACTGGATGAGGGTGAGCTGACTGAAGCTGAATCCTGACAAGACTGGTTGAGCTTTCCCACGAGGCAATATGCACAGTGTTTGCCTCTGGGAAAAACTCCAGGAGGCAAATGCTGTGCAGATTCATGTGATTCAGTGCAGATATCATCCATGCTTTTATTACCTCAAGATTAGGCTACTGCAATGCGCTGTGCGTGGGGCTGCCCTTGGCAGAAACTCAGAAACTGCAGCTGGTGCAGAATGCGGCGGCTCGTCTCCTTAAAGGGATGGGTCACCGCAAACACATTACACCAGTGCTCCGTTCTCTGCACTGGCTGCCTATAGTTTCCAGGGCCAGATTCAAAGTGTTGGTTTTGACCTATAAAGCCCTAAATGGCCTGGGCCCCAACTATTTGCAGGACCATCCCATCCTCTGGGTTCTGGATCGGCCCCTGCAGTAGGCTGGGAGTGCCCTCCTCAGGGTTCCCCGGGTATCCCGGGTGGCAACTATGAGAAGGGCATTCTCGGTGGCAGCGCCGCAGTTGTGGAAATCCCTCCCATCAGAGGTCCGCCTGTCCCCAGGCCTCCCCTCTTTTCGCAGATGATATAAGACCTGGCTGTTCCGCCAGGCCTTTGGTGAGGGAGACAGGTGATAGGGGTGGTTTGGGGAGGATGGAGGGTATATTCCTTTAAAGCTCTGCCTTGAGTGTTATTGTTTTTTATGTTGTTTTTAGTGTTTATATATATTGTATTGTTTTTTATGATGCTGTGAGCTACCCCAAGCTGCTGTGCAGGAGGGAGTGGTATAAACATGGAATAAATGAATGAAATGAATGAATGAAGTCTTGTGGGAAAGCAAAGCCATGCAACTTTGCCTCCGATCATGCGGAGGATGCAGAGCTCAATTTTCCAGTGCTGTATCCTCTGCATGATCAGAGGCAAAATTGCACGGCTTTGCTTTCCCATGAGACTTGAAGCTGCGCAGCATTTGCCTCCCGGAGTTTTTCCCGGAAGCAAACGCTGCGCATATCACCTTGTGGGAAAGAGCCCTGAAGTGATGATGGCTGGCTGGTCTTGTGGCTTGGAGGGGATTGGGACACCTGTCATTGATGGGGTCCAGCCCCCTCTGGTCACTCAGGTTCACAGCCTCAGAGTGCTCTTGGTCCCTCACTGTGCCTGGATTGTCAGGTGGTGGTGGTGGCCAGGAGCACTTTTCACCAACTCAATCTGGTGAGGAGGCTGCTGTCTTTTCTTTCTGATTCAGATCTGGCCATTGTCATCCATGCCTTCATTACCTCAAGGCTAGATTACGGCAATGCCAAAGCGTTTGGCAGGCAGGGATAGGTGGGATTTGTGCGGGGGCTTAGGTGGAAGTCGGGGTTAGGGGAGGGGGTTGTTGTGCAGGGATTGGGGTGAGTGAGGAGGTGGGAGAGATGGTGTAGGGTTGTGAGGTATTTTATGGTTTTATATTTTGGTTGTTTTTTACTTGTATTTTATATATTGTAAGCCGCCCTGAGCTGCTGTTGGCAGGAAGGGTGGGGTAAAAATTAAAATAATAAATAATAAATAATATGAATACACTACACTAAAATTCTAAGGGGCATGATCATAATAAATCATAGGTTACAGTGATCAGAACCAGAATGTAGCAGGATGGTTGCCTGGCCCACCTGTGAATCCTTGGTGGACCAGTGTCACTCATGATTTTTGACCTGGCCCTAGGCAGGGTCAGAATCTAGTGGTGGGGTCTCTATCCTCCTAGTCTCATTCAGGCTATCAGTAGGGATGTGCTAACAGAACATGGTTCGGATGTTCGGCCGTTCGGTCTGAAAACCGAGTTTGGGTTCAGTTGTTCGGTTTGGCGGAGTTCGGTTCGGCCGAACATTCGAAATAGTGCTATTGGTACCAATATCGATATCAAATTTGAAGATATTTTTTTCGGTATCGGTATAATTTGGCCCTGAGACCACCCCTGGTCTCCACCCCTGGTGCCAGGAAGTCTGCTCCTCAGCTGCCTCCCCCTTCCAGTCATGTTTTTCCCACCTGAATGGGCCTTCCAGTCGCGTTTTTCCCACCCCGAACTCATCAGAACTCACCCAAACATGACCGAACTGTTTGGTCATTTTCGAGTTCGGTTCAGACGTTCCATTCGGTCGTCCGAACAGACCGAGTCCGGTCCGAACTCTGAACATCCGAACCGTGTTCGCACATCCCTAGCTACCAGCTCTTCCTTCCCAGACCTGGGGAGGCTATCTCGACTCCACAATCCTTGGGCTGTTTCCATGTTGTCTCGGGAAGGTGTTCTCAGCACTTGCTTGTTTCCTGGTCAGGGATGTCCCCCTTCACCAGCACAGATGTTTCATTGGAGAATGAGCTCCTGGTAAAGGTTAGTCCCACCCATGGTTCTCCACCCATGGTGTGCCTCTCATACAGCTTGCTGTCCCCCTTCTGGAGGGGATATCTTGTCTGCAAAGTCCACATGCTGTAACGTGGCTGATGGCTTAGTCACCCCCCTGCAACCCTGCACTCTTCCAGCGCTGAAGCTACCCGCTCATTTGCCCCCCTGTAGTCCAGCTGGTGTCACATTCAAGCTATTGGCTCGTCTATCTCCCTGTAGTCTGACTGGTGTTCAGCCCTGTAGCTTATGGTGGGCTACCAGCTGTTCTCACCCTGGCCTGTCTTTCACCCAGGCCTAGGGGTTGCCCTGCCCTAAACTAGGGGCTCCCAGGCAGCTCTCTTCTGGTTAGCAGTCCTGGGTCTAGTATGAGGCTGCCAGCTCAGTTGCCTCTGCAACCTGCTGTTCCTTGGCTCCCTCGCATCAAGGCAGGACTTCCCCTTGCACTGTCCCTAGGCTCAAGGTTGCCTTGTCCTTGCCTCAGGGTTCATCACAGGCAGCTTCTTTGCCCTGGGGTACACTCATGCCCTGTACCCCGTCTGTCTGTCCCTACGTGGGCTCAGGGTTCCCTCACATCTGGCCCTTCAGGCCTTCCTGAGCCCCCTCTACCTTTCCCTAGGCAGGGTCAGGGTCTAGTGCTCTATCCCCCATGCCTCATGAATGTTACCAGCTCTTCCTTCCCAGACCTGTCTCTCATACAGGCCTAGGGGTTGTCCCATCCTAAGCCAAGGGCTTGCAAGGGGGGTCTGCTCCAATAGCCACTGGGTTAGGCAGGGTCTGGTTGCTGTCTTATCTGCCCCTCTGCAACTGTACACCCTCCGTGGATGCCAGCTCATCCACCCCCTGCATCCTCCTATAGCACTACTACGGTTGCTGGCTCATCTGCCCCCCTGCAACCTTATGCTATCTCAGGCCCTTGTGGAGTGACTGCTCATCCACACCTCTGCCACTATGCCTTGGGCTTAAGGCTCTCTCCCTAAGGCTCCAAGTCCTACTCCTCCCAGTAGGGCATTCAGCTCCCCCTTTCTAACCCTGCCTACTCTGACTCCTTCCTCTGAGGTCATTCAGCCTAAGGGTTCCCAGAGCCTGCTCCTCCCAGTAGGGCATTTGGCACTTGGACCCGTCCCTGGTGGTATTAGGGTTCTGCCCTGTGGTCCCCCTCTGTAGGTTACCATCCTCTGCCCTTTCTCTGACCTGCATGCTTCTGCCCTGCCCCCCTGGGCCTCCTCCCCCTGTCCAAGCCCTCAGAGTTTGCAGGCACATCTTGCCTGCCTTATCATTGGGATGCTACTCCAGCTGGAGTGAATCTGTCCCCTGGTGCTTCCAGGGCCACCCTGGCCTCCAGGCCCTGATCAGGGTGTCTTTAGACATAACGCCATTCAGTGTTCTGAAACACAGTGTCCTACCGTTACAGTGTTTAGACATACCATCAACACAGTGTTCACCCCAAACACTGGAAGTGAATGCTGCCAAGTCTCGACAGTTTGATCAGTGTTTGGGGTGAACACTGTGTTGATGGTCTGTCTAAACACTGTAACGGTAGGACACACTGTTTCAGAACACTGAACAGCGTTATGTCTAAAGACACCCAGAGAGCCTTCCTGAACCCCTTGCCCTTTCCTAGGGTGGGATCCGGGTTCCTTGGGTGGTCTCAGACAGCTTCCTTGCTGTCACCAAGCTAACCCCTGGCCTACTGGGCCTTTCCTTTAACTCTCCAGTGAGCCAGGTCATATAACCCACCAACTTCTAGTTACCTGATCTCACGATTCTAAGCTCAAATTTAACCCATGAACTTCTGGCTCGGACTATTAGTAGAGTGCTAATACACTGTGTGCCTCATCCCATGGTGACTCGCCCACAGCACTCTGCTACAACAGTTTCTAAGTTAAACACATACATTTTAGTAAAATGCATAGGGTCAAAATTCAGTCCTAACGCAAACTTGCTAATCCCTAAATGCCATCAGTAAAAATTGGACCCAGATATAGCTGGCTAAGGTTTGTGAATTTTTATTTTCTGATAAAATTTTTCCTAGTAATGCCATTTTAAAATTAAATACTAAAAAACAACAGAAAATTTTCTTCAGTTTTTAACCAGCTGTAGGGTTGGTTGATTTATTTCAATTTCAGTTTCAAAATTTCAGTTCAGTTTCCATTTGAATTTTTGACATTTTTAAATCTAGAGAAAGAGTGTAGTCGCTGTGTTGGTCCCAAATGATAAGAGAGACAAAGTGGTTTGAATGGTCTCTTTTATTGGACCAACTGTTGTTGGTGGAAATAAGCAAGCGTTTGGGTCACACAGGGCCCTTCTACTGGCTATGCTACATTCCTGAGGAAGGGGCCCATGTGGCCCAAATGCTTGCTTATTTCCACCAACAACAGTTGGTCCAATAACAGAGACCATTCGAACTAGTTTGAGTCTCTGAATTTTTTAAATAATTTTTTGGAAAATTTTGAAAACATCATAAAATTTTAAAAACGTTTTGAGTCTGCTAAGAGACCACTTATATTAAAAAGAAATGGAAAATGTACTTCAAATGTCCAAAGCAATTGATTGCTTTCATATATAATATTTACCTCCATCTTTTTCAGAATTAGGACATTTATTCATGGGTAAGGAGCATGGGAAACATTAGCATGTGATTCTTTTAAAAAACCTATCAATGTGTCTTAAAACTGCCTTCAAAGGATCGAAGGACAGGTCCGTTTCCATTCTTCTTCATTCTCTGGTTTGGCATCCGAAAGTGCCACAGGTGCCAATTAGTGCCATTCATGGAGACTTTTGTGATGTAGACACTTGTCTGCTAGGGGGTGTGGTGCCATCTCACTTCATACATACCACTGAACAATAGTCCTTTAGGAATGATTTGGGGTCACTGCTGACTTGGATTAGATTTGAGCAGATGACCTAGAGGTAAAAGATTCTGCACCCATTGCCAATCCCTTGAAACCAACAGTTTATCATCATTTATCATCCATGAGGCTTTCAAAGGTTACCAGCTCATAGGGCTAATATTCAGCCCTTGCCTTCATGCTCTTTATCTGATCCCTAGATGAAAGGCCCAAACAGAAGTCTGCCTTCTGCCTAAGACTGCTAACCACCTGTCCCAGGGAAGAAAACGGACCAGTACTAATTAGCATAATTAATACATTTTGTGGGGTTTAAAAAATAGCCCATTCATTGCATAACACTGAGGTGGTTCAAAATAATAAAAAAAGGTGACGATGGCTGCAAGGCTGCTTGTGCTTGGTAATGGAGGGCAGGTGGAAGAAGGGAGTATAGGGAGCAGTGGAGCACAGGGTAACTGTAGGTGGACACTGTATCTAGCAGGGTCTCTCTCTCTCTCTCTCTCTCTCTCACACGCACACGCACACGCACACACACACCCCTCCAGCCTGGACTGTTCTCAGTGTCTTGCCTGCCTGGGGTCCTGCACAGCTCAGGAAACATTTGCAGGTCACTGCCACCACCATCATCCTTCTCCCTGCCCCATCAGAGGTGGGAAACGTAGGCCTGGTTGCAAGAGGCTGTATCTCACTCTGGAGTCACCTCTTGGACTGTCTGTGTGAAAATCTGGTGATGCCAGAGACAACTGCACATATGTTATTTTACTGCCCTAGTTATACAAATCTGAGGGAAAATCTTTTGGGGGACTTTATTAGGTTAATGACATCTTTCTGAGGACCAGAAGGTGTGTATCCTCTGAAGGGTGATGATTCTCCCCATTCAAGAGCGGTGGCGGCTTTTGGAGTTATTGTGGCTGCCCAGAAAAGAAAGATGGTACTGGCTGTGGCTGCGGATCGGCTTTCAGTTCCATCAGGCCTCTAGTCCCACTAGGGTAAGGGGTCCTCCAGGGGTTAGGCCCTGTTACAGCAAGCCCCACGAAAGAGCAAGGTGTTTGTATTTATGAACGGTATGTTATTTTGGGGGGATTAGTAAATGGTAGCTGCAGTTACTCTGTCTCTATGTGATGACTGTGATGACTTCAGTCTTATCTTGTTTTATTTATTTTAATCTTGGTATTTGTGATACTTGGCTTGGCCATATCTGTATTGTTCTTATTTTTTGATTTATCTAGTGTTTTTATGTATTTAGTTTAGCTCATTCTGTAGTCTGGTTCGCGGCTATGACCTATGGTCAGCTGCTTAATAAATAAATAATTGAAGTAATTGAAATTGGGTGAAAATCAGACAAGTGGTAACCCTATGCATCCTGCCACCAAATTATATTATGCTTTTGAAGACAGAAGGGTAATCTTATTTTCTGGCAAAAATGCAGACAGTGGCAAGTTGGCAACTACCACATCTAGCTGAATATGCAATCAGGAAGCTGTACCAGGTTCTTGGCTAAAAGTGGATTCTCAGATACTTTCTTACAACCAGTAAAATTAACTGGAAAAGAAATCTATTTCCCAAAAGAAGATAGGGGACTGTATCTGTAAAACTCAGTTCACTGTTACTATTCTGGATTTTGCACAACACTCATTAATATGCTTAAAATAATGTAATTGCGACAAATCAGCCTGATAACCTAAAACTGGAAAACACTTGCACAGAGTTAGGAGGCCTGATAGATCCCTGGCTCAGGCCAGAAATCTGAGCCCAAGCTGGGCCTGAACCCAGCTGTATTGTGCCTGACCTGGGCCTGATGCAGCTGGGTCCTTCTGAGCCTGATGTATCTTCTGGAGTACCCAACAAGTGTAACCCATGGAACACCATGAGGTCAGAGTGCTCTGTGAGGGGCAGGGCTACATCAGAAAGGGGTGTGGCTAAGGGAAAGCCCCCTCCCTTTTCCAACATGGACACACCTGCTACAGGCTGCTGTAATGTCACAAGCCTAAAGGGTTTAGGCAGAGTGTGTGCCCCTCTCCGCCTGGGCCTATTGGGACCAGTTGGATCCCATGATACTCAGGACAGGTCACCTCAGACCCCTAAAAGCCACTGCTTATCAAAAGGAAAAATTAGCTGTCTGTGGATTTGCTCTACCTTATTTATCTTACCTTCTGCCATAATGGAGGCACTCAAAAGAGCTTCCGGCAGGCCCTCTCAATAGTACTCAGAGAGCTACCACACAAAGGGTTTTTTAAATGAGATGCAACCATGCATGACCACCCATCAACTACCCACCCAACCGCTTGTGTGAAGGTGGTGTGGGTGGATGGATGCGTACTCCCATGACCCACGCAGCTCCCACTCATGGCCACTCACGGGGCACCAGAGAAAAAGCTGGAGTGCCGTGGGGGGGGGGCGGGGGGGAGAGGCAAAATAGTGTGTGGGGACAGGCGCCCACACATCCCTGACCCATTTGAACCGGACTGCTAGCAGACATGTCTGCAGCCCTGCTGCTTCCCCATCCTGCCCCCAGCCTTGCCAGGCACTCCTAAAGGGGTAATGGCTGCCCATATGAGTTGCTTTGGGGTCTAATCCATGGTGGCAGGGGTGTGTGGAGGCTGTCTGGGTGGGCATGGTGGCCATCCAGGAAGCTGTCCATTAGAATCCCTCCCCACTCACTCCACGAGCATGGGCACTCCACAGCCATAACACTCAGTGGACACAGACACCCCTGCCTCAAATCTTGTTTGTTTAAAAACACCCACAGCCCTCTGGAGTTTGCTAAAGGAGATGTTCTCTGTGCATGTCTGGCCACAGAAATTTAGCACAATGCACCCCTCCCATCTTTGCCAGCTCCAGATCTTGAAAAGTTACCCATTTGGTAAATGGGTTACATAAGCACATCAACATGCTGCATGAGCTCATACGTTTGCAAGAACATTTCAATGAATTAAAAACTGGGGAGTCTGGATTCCTTAATAAAGTGGAGGCAGAAGACTATAAACTCTCTTCGTAACCACGTGTGGCAGATTGAGGTCACAGAGGCACTGGGAGGAAGCAAAATGGCTGCTGACACAAATCTAAGATGGACGCTGGCAGGAAGTCAGAATGTTTGGGACATCGCTCTTCCTATAAAAGGAAATGGCTGAAGCAGAGTGTTGTTGGAGAGTAGAGTGTTGGGAGTTGCTGGTCAGGTGAAACCTGACAGTGCTAGTGAGAGTTCTACTGTGAGTAGAGTTCCTGAGAGAAGCTGTACAGGGTAAGCCCTAAGAACTGTATGGAGCCTGTAATATAACTTTAATAAAGAACTTTGAACTAATTCCTTGGGACTTTGGAGTATTTGGGCCCTAATCCTGAAAGGACTTACACCTAGCAAGAGGCAACCTTGCCACACCATCTCATCAGGTTTAACTGGAGAGCTGAAAGTGTATCTTGAAACCCTTCAGCAGATCTCCGATATCTTGGCATGCTGTACTGTTAGGGTAGGGGGGACAGAAAGGGAACAGAAGATACAACCAGGGAGGAACACGCACTCGGATGCTTGCAGGCTCAACACGCTTGTAGGAGGAAAACAACCCCTCAGGATCTTGTATGGCCCTAGTACTCCTGGACGGGATGAGGCCAGATCATCACGGAGGTAGGAGATAGTGGTGCTGAGAGTGGAGCCCCTCCACTCTTTCCCGGTGCACCAAACAACATTCACACCCGTATTCACCCGCACTATCACACGCACCCACACAGTCGCCAATAGGGGAGGAATCACGTGCACTAGTGAGCGGGGGTAGGAGTACAGACCCAAGAGGAAAAGGGAAGGTTACCCACAGAGAAACACTCGCCCAGGGATACGGGGTCAGGAGAGGCCCAGACTTAGAGGACACAGGGATAAGGGTATATCACAAAGCAAGTTATGCACTACTGTTCTAAGGTAATATCCAGCTCCACACGATCACACACACACACACAGTAACTCCCACACCATTCTCACACAGCAACCCAGGCAATATACAATCATACACAAGCACACACACACACGAAGCACCACACGATCCACACTATCCTTGCAGGGGGGCAGTTTCTCACAGCGTTGCTGATCACCGGCAACCTTCTGTGTCCCCAGCCTCTCCCTATATAGGGCTAGCCCTGGCCTGCTGAGCACGCAGGCATGCGGAGCGGCAGAGCATGGCTGGAGGCCCCGCCCCACTGCTTCCTGCCGGTGCACGCCAGGAGCTTTCCCCGGCATTCCCAGCTCTTTACAGAGCTGGCCTTACCGGCTCCACCCCCATGAGTGGTCCAGTGTCATTGGGCGTCCTACTGCCGCCACAAGTGGCCCTGTCCCCTATATGTCAGGTAGCGGTGGTAGCGATCCCTGACATGTACTATTTCATTTTGTTCACTGAGGATAAATTTAAAGTTCTCTGAGAGCCAGGCAGGTTTAAGATGTAGTTATAAAATATTTTCATGACTTGGATAGCAGCAGGGAAAATACTACTTAAAAACAGGTGATCAGACCTGTGTCAATTTTCATTTTGGCAAAGCAGAAAAGGCCCAATTAAAAACAATTAAAGTATTGTTCCAAAGTGTTATCAAGGCAGAGGTTACATGAGAAACACCATAACCCAGAAATGAGGCTACTAGCTTGAGATTCAAGGGTCAGCGCTGTGACTGACTTCATGTCTGATCTTCAACCAGTGTTATCTCTCTATTCCTGTTTTTTTTCCCTACCTCTTGTCTGTCCTTTGAGTACGCTGGGGTCAGAGGCTGTCTCTTACTATATGTTTGTAGAAGTCCTAACATAATGGAGCCTTAGGGTGGTAATAATACAAATCTGTCCATCAAAAAATCAGAAAGCTTTTCTGAGGCTATGCTTAGAAGAAATAGATGTCTGCGTGTTCCACAGCTGAATTTGAATTATTCTGAGTGGCAGCTATTGAAATGAGACAACAGAATAATTACCAGAGAAGCTGAAGCCAAAGAGAATTATGGATGATCAGCACCTCTGAAATACTAGGCTGTGACAGTGCATTAATAACTTTGATATTATTTAACCAAGGCATCCAGTTGATACTTTTACATTTGTCTTCTTATGTATGACTCAAGAATAAATTGCATTATTAAGTGGTATTTAAGTGATTTTAGAAGTGTTAGAAAGGCTCTTAGAATACTGCTAAATAGTAAAGACAGGTTCATTTTATTGAACAACTCCAGTGTCTCAAAGCAATCAAAATATACATGGCATAAATGAATAAGTGATGTAAACACATACATTTTATGTTAAAATCCAGAATATTCCCCTTTAAAGGACTATCAGCTAGAGCTGAACTTCTAGAATTACATCTGCTGAGTGAAAAAATGATGCACATGGCCATGATGATGATGAAGCTACTAGTACAACAATATTATATATATTACTGCAGTGTCATGAATATAGGGGTGTGCATTTTGTTTCTGTTTCTCTAATAACTAAAACAAAATGTTCCCAATTTCATTTTAGTTATTAGGGAAACAGAAACAAAATTTAGTGCAAGCAGAATTCTGTTTGCTAGTTTTGTTTTCATTTTGCCTCTCAGGAAGAGGTGCCCAGCCTTTCAAGGTGACAGGGAGCTGGGTCAGCTGCAATGGCCTGGCCGGCTCCCTGTCACTTTGAAAGGCTGTTTCCCCCTCTCCAGTGCCTCACAGACATGTGGCACTGGGGCGGGGGGGGAAGCAGCACCCAGTAGGGATGTGCAGAACTTACCTCATTCGTCTTTGTTTTTGTTTTCTATTTCAGAAAACTTTTCATTTTAGGGTTTTCATTGAAAACCCATTATATTTTGTTCACTTTTTTGTTTAAAAAATAATTACAAATTTTTTTTTACACTGCCCACACAAAATGGTCACCGAACTGTTGGACTTCCTTTTCCAAAATGGCGGAAGCAGCATCACTGCCATTTTGGGAAAGAGAAGTCAGTCTGTGCATCATACGGTACGCGTAGGCCATTTTACATATGTGCAGACCAGCTGCCTTTTAAAAAACGGACTTGATGCTGCCAAGGGCATGTTAGAAACAGGCCCTGCATGCACAGAATGGCCATGGTGGCCATTTTGCACATGCACAGTTCCTTGTTTGATTATATTTTTATTTTTAAACAAAAGCGAATGAAAGCAAACATATGCTGTTTGCTTATTCATTCATTTATGTGTCCTTAGTTACTAAAAAAATTGGACTAAAATCCCCCAACAAAATGCAAATCCCTAGCACCTGGCCTTTCAAAGTGATAGGTTGCTGGCCCGGCCGCAGCAACCTGGGCTGGATCCTGTCACTTTTAAAGACTGCTCCCCCCCTACAGCGCCTCTCTTGTGTGAAGCGCTGTGGGAGCTGGGGGGTGGGGAGGTGCTGGCCAGATTGGAATGCCCATAGGAATGAATGGAAAACAAAATTTTAAACAAAAATGAAATTAAAACAAAATGAAAAAACATAAACTAATGTTTTCCTACACTTTCAAACTAAACTAAAATGAAAACAAATTTGTGCCATCCTGCACACCCCTAGTGAATATAGTAACTAGGGCTGTACATTCAGGTTTAAGTAAAACACAAATAAACCCCCAAAGCCCTTTCTGGCTTCCATATTCAAAAACCAAATACTAGGTCTGTGTATTTGTATTTTGAGTAAACCCAACATTTCTCAAAACACCTTATATCCCAGAACTTGAACTGGACCCCAGAACTACAGCACATATCTAGTTTGGAGCTGGGCTGCTCTCTGACTCAGCGTAGGGTGTTAGCAAATGAAGTGGGTGTCCGCATGCCTGTTTATTAGGTGTTTACCTCCACCAGTCATATGGCCATCACCCCCACTCATGCAACCCCTACTCACAGCCAAGCAGCCAGCCAGCGAGTGTCCCCTTCAGTCCAAACGTTGCTTCCAGAAGTATACCAAAAAAAAAGAAAAGAAGAAAAAAAAATCCTGCTGGTGAAACTGACAACCTCATCAATTTCACCAGCACGCAGAGGAGGGACTTGGGGGGTGGGGGGGATATTGCTTTGCAGATCCTTTTTCACCGGAGTGTTTCCCTTGCAGCTCCAAGATTTCTTGGTTACTCACTTTAAGGAATTCTATGCAGCTCGCATACAATTCCTCAATGCACATAGCCAAATACAATCTCTGTCCTGACTCCATCCCTTCTCCCAGTAGTGAGTTTCCCTTTCAGTCCCAGCTTTAACAGTTTCACTCAGGGGGGAGTGGGAAATGGTAGAGAGGGAGATTGCTTCGAAGACCCCCTCCTTTTGTAGAGTTCCCTTTGCATCCCTGAGCTAAGTCACTTTCACCAGAGGATTTGTGATGAAATAGCAGCCTTGTCAGTTTCACCTGCTGGGGAGTTTACTTGGCAACCAGAGCAGCCAGCCAGTGACTTTCCCTTTCAGCCCCAGCTGTGTCACTTTCACTAGCGGAATTTTGTCCACCTGGGAGCAGCCTTCTCAGTTTCATGGGAAGGTAGGGGAAGGAGGTGAGATTGCTTTTTAGACCCCTCCTCATCTGAGAGTTTCCCTTGCAACTCTGATATTTCTCAGTTACGTGCCTAAAGGAATTCTGTCCAACTCATGTAAAATTACTCAATGCAACTAATTCCATACCATCTCTCGCTTGATTCTTTTCCTTCACCAGGAAGGGGGAGGGGAGGGGGAAGCCATGGAAAGGAAATGGAAAGACAGTGAGGAGAGCTGAGTCCTCACACCCATCATTCCACCCAGCCCCCCATCATTCCAGTTGCTCTTGGTGGCTTCATACCTGTTATTACACCCAAACCCCCATCATTTCAACTGCTCCTGGTTGCTTCTTACATGTCATTCTACCCAGCTCTCCATCATTCCAGCCACTCCCTCTTACCTCTTACATGTCATTCCACCCAACTCCTCATAATTTCATCCTGTTAGGGAAGGGGCACCACCAACACGTACACCACCAGAGGTTGCTGCAGGGATCTTGCTCTCTGGGAAATAGATGTCCTCAGGATCTTAGGGTGCCCTTAGCTCCTTAACGAAGCAGGCAAGATCATCATAGGACTTAGGGATGTGCGAACGCGGTTCGGAAGTTCAGAGTTTGGCCTGAACTCGGCCTGTTCGGACGACCGAACCGAACTTCCAAACCTAACGCTTGAACTTCCGAATAGTTCAGAAAAGTTTGGATGAGTTCGGATGAGTATGGGGGTGGGAAGCAGACTTCCTGGCACAAGGGGTGGACACCAGGGGTGGTTTCAGGGCCAAAAATACCGATACCAAATTTTTTTTGGTACCGATAGCACTTTTTTGAATGTTCAGCTGAACCGAACTCTGCCGAACCGAACAGCCGAACCCAAACTCGGGTTTTGAACCGAACAACTGAACGTCTGAACATCCGAACGGCGTTCTGTTCGCCCATCCCTAATAGGACTAGAGTAGCATACCCTGTGCCAGGGAAGGGACAGTCACACACCATGTAGGCAGGGAGAAGGAGATGAGGGCAAGTGAGAGACAGGGGGGGCTCAGGGACCCCAGGAATGCAGGGAGAAAGGAGGGAGTAGGACTTCCGTTCAGGGCAGGTGGGAAGGACCTCTTCTGGGAAGGGAGGTTTGCACACACTCAGCCACTCACTCTACAGGGAAGTCACACACACACGTTACACACACTATTTTCCACACCCATATCCACACTTATTCACCACACCACTCTCCTGTTGCTAGACTCACACTCTATGCACTCGCTTGGCCAGTTTCTTCTGAACAGTACAGCTGATCACCAGCAAGGCAGTCTGTTCCTCGCTGCCTTTTAATACAGTGAGGCCCATCCTGCTGCTTTGTGCAAGCGCACGGAGCACCTGAGGCACTCAGGTTGCTCCGCGGCACTGTGCATGTGCCGAGGGGACGATTGACTTGATCCAGCTGGAGTTGTGGCTTCGGTGTCCATCCCTGGTGCAGGCTTCCCAGGCTCAGCCAGGGTGCTTTCCCTTTCCGGAGTATCCTTGGGGCTACCCGCCGAAGGTCCTGTGCCACTGCCAGCGGCCCTCTTGGGGTCCCAGTGAGTCAGGCACTAGGGTCTCTTCCCCCTTTTCCATATGTGCCCCCCCATGGGCCCTGACACATCCACTCCTGAAGACCTCCTACCCATCATTCCACCCTGCACCCCTCCAATCCCAGTCACTGCCAATGGTCTCCTACCTAGGGGTGTGCAATTCATTTTCATTATTATGATAACAAAAACAAAAATTTTGATTTTCTTTTTTTCTATTGTAATAATGAAAACAAAAATGAAAACGAATTTTTGTTTTTGAAATAATGGGAAACCATTGAAAAATATATTTCTGGCTATACATTTTTTATTTCTTATTCAATTCTGATAAAACTTTGGATGATTGTACCCCCAATAGAGGGCACTAGGTGTACCAATTTTTTAAATGATTAGATAAAGGAAACCAATTTTAGAAGCAAGCAATTGAATGTTGTGATTTTAAGAAAATCTCCATACACATTCATGGCTTCAACTTCTTTATACTCCATCCAATTTGCATGAAACCTGTGAATATTATGTCACTCAACATGCTTAACATTCCTGCTGATTTTCAGAAAGATTGAATAAAGGGTCCTGATGGTATAAGACATTAACCTGAAAATACATTTCCTGCTATAACATTTTTATATTCAATTCTGTTTACAAAACATTTGGCAGGAATTTATCCCACACCTCCCCTGTTATCTCTGTAAAACTACAGGACAATTTTATAAAGGGACCCAATTTTATAAGCAATTGAGGTTGTCCCCTTGAAGACCATTATTCAGATAAATAGCAGCACATGGAGTGCCAGTCAGAGACAGGCACCTGGCATGGCAGGGGGAGTGAAGCTGTAGGAGGGAGTATGGGGAGCAACCCAAAAAACAGACAGACACATTCACTAGCCAATGACTTCATACTTCCAGCTTTACAGGACCAATTATGGTGGCTTCGAGGCGGGCATAGGGGGTGGCCCTGAGGCAGGCATAGACCTAAGGGGGACTTTGAGGATAGCATTTCAGAAACCAGGAGACATGGTTTACACATCCAGGCTGGCCAATTGTCATCACAATCAAATCTGCAGCATTGTGACAGAGGACATAAGAGAATCTCTATTGGCTCTTTCCCAAACGCATGCTTCTGAGTTCCCAGTAACAAGTGGGGGAGAGAAGATGGGATGGTCACAGCACAGAATGAGGATATTTGGTTGGCATTTCTGCTGGCCAGTTGGCATCACAAACAGATCTTAGACCACAGTGACATGTAAGAGAATTCCTGGCGTAGGCTCATTCTCTGCATATGCTGTGAAGGCTTATAAAACTGGGACCCTTTATCATATCTTCTGATATTTGGCAGAGATTATTCAGAAGGAGTGATATAAAGCCCTGCCCAATTTTATGTACACTGGTTGGACTATAAAGATGTTGCAGTCAGACATACATTTAGATAGGAAAGCCCAAGTTCGCCCAGAGAACATAGCAGCGGGGCAGCAGCATTAGAAACATTTACCTGGCAGCTGCGGCTTGGCGAGGCTAGAGCCGGTGAAGGGGGCGGAGTCCCATCCTGGGAAGGAGCAAAAGGACAGGTCAACCTACGGCGGCGTATAGGAAAGCCCGAGTTCGCCCAGAGAACATAGCAGTGGGGCAGCAGCATTAGAAACATTTACCTGGCAGCTGCAGCTTGGCGGGGCTAGAGCCGGTGAAGGGGGCGGAGTTCCATCCTGGGAAGGAGCAAAAGGACAGGTTAACCTACGGCGGGTCCGTAGGCGCGCGCCTTGAGCGCGCGCTGAAGGGTCGGGCACAAAAGGGTGCAAGCCCTTTGGAGTGCCCTTTGGAGAGCCCAGGAGAGTGGGCTGACTGCTATGTAGTGGACACAAGCTGGTGCCTGGGACAAATGAAGGCAGAGCGTGACTAAAGATCTAATGGAAGCCGAAGGCAGTAGGCCCGATGCTTGAAGCTCTCGTGGTCCCGGCGGTGCTGAACAGTACCTTGGGCTCTCCATTTTTTGCCTGCCTGAGTGATCTGCGCAGGCTCATTGTGTGACACCTGGGAGTTCCTACTTCCACGAGAACTAGTGGCACTTGGGTGAGGACTTGTCTGTACCTCTGCCTCATGCTGGGGAGCCCCGGTGGAGCGCTTGTAGCTTGTGGACACTGATTGGGTGGTGGCGAGGGGTGAGGGTGGGTCCCTGTGTTGCCTGGGGTGGTAGTTTTATCCTCCCACAATTGGTTGTTGGGAAGTAAGATATTACGTTTGGCTGCGGGTGGGTCTCTTATCTTGCTTACTCTGTAGCTCCGGTATTTCTTCTTCCAGGTTTGGCTTGGGTCATCTTGATCAGAAAGCGCACAGGTGAGCCTAGGGACGTCCCTAAGGGCCACTCAAGGCAGAGGGTCCTTGAGGATTGTGTTCCAATGCCCAGGGTTACCTTGAGAGGAAAGGGGAAGAAATCTCCTTTGGGTTCCATTTCTGTCCCACTGCAAGAGGCTTGTTCCCTTTCCCAGTCCCAGCCTATGGCTTTACCTGTAGTTACCCTGCCTTGTTCAGAGGCAATGGAAGACAGGTTCTTCATGGCACCTCAATTAAACCTAAAGGACTGCCCACCGGAAAGTGGGGCAAACCAGCCGAGCCAATCAGACATATCTTCCAGCACTTTGCTCCAGAAAATGACCGCTCAGTTGTCCACCATTACTAACTTACTTAAAGAGCAGGAGCTACAGTGGGGGATAGTAAATGATCTTGTTTGTGAAATGAGGAATCTCAATCTTAAATTGGAAACGTGGAGTGCGCTGAGGCCTAGGACGACAGAGCAAGGGGCTAGTACCCTGATACAGGTTCCCTCTGTTCTAGAAGGTACAGAGGTGAGCCTGTCACCAGGGCCATCCCTGGCTAAAAGATCTTTTGCCAGACCCTCGGTTAATCGGCCAGAGGTGCAGCCAAAACCATGGGGATGTAGAAATGAGAGCCCAAGATTGATTCAGAGTGCACTTTCATTTCACAATAAGCCATTACTCAGTGGAATTTTCCCTTCCTATAAATCCAAAAAGGATACCCAGTTTCATTTGTCTTCTATTATAGAAAATTTTGTCCCCAGGCACTATATTGGCAATTTTTGTGTATTACCATCACAAGGGAGAACCCAACGCTTAATTATATATTTCCGTAATTTAAGTCTCATTTCCCACCTCTTGTCTAATATTCCCCTTTTTTTCTCTTGGGGAGTACAGGTGGGGGAACTTTGAGTATAGGGTGGAGGTGGCCCCTCCTTTAGTGGAGCCCAGCTCCCAGGGTTCCCAGCGGAATGAACTCCCCCGGGATGACCTCCCTGGGAGGAGGATTGGGACCACTGTGCCCCACTCAGAAGAAACAACAAGTAGTATTATTCTTCCTCCCATAGGGGAAAGATTGCAGAATATGGCAATGCAGGCAACCACCGGTTTATCTACCCAGACAAGGATAGTAGAGGCTGAAGAACAGGCAGTGGTAAAGTCAGCAAGAGATTTAGTAGCCCTATCGGAGGAAATAGGCAGCTTAGTTATGGAGACCAGTGAGAGCCGCTGCTTCGAGTCCCTAGTACCTATTCCATCTCCGCAATTAGATATTTCTATACAGCAATTGGACTGCATTCCTCAGGGACAACCATGCCAGGAGGCTGAGGACTTGAGGGAGGATTTTGGTGAGACTCAGGAGGGTGGGGATGACATGGAGACCTTGCTGGGTGCAGCCCAGAGAGTTTCTGCCCTTACTATCCAGCAGGTTCTCTCCACACCTCAGGCCCTGAGCCAGCAGGGCTTGTGCCAGGCATGACCAGCCCAGCAGCATGCTACCCATCTTTCGATCTGTTCTTGGAACATTTCAGGTTGGCATGCCCATAAAGATCTCGATAATTTTATTGCCTTTATTAGACAGCATCAGGTCCTTCTATTCCAGGAGACCTGGGCAGTGGACCATATAGAATTTGAGGGCTATACTGTGGTCTCCCTACCAGCGGTCTTTCTTGCTGCCAGAGGCAGAGCGAGTGGAGGTTTAGTTTGCCTGGTAGCGGATAATGACCATCTGGGAATAGAGGCAGAATTTATACACCCTCCCTTTATGTTGGGATTGTTGTTTCATTTCATTTCATTTCATTTATTAGATTTCTATACCGCCCCATCCTGCACAGCAGCTCGGGGCGGTTTACAACAATAAAAAACATTTTAAAACATTTAAAATACAACCATAAAACATATCAATAAAGCTGGTGGTATATAAAAATAAATAGACAGGTGGGGGATTAAAAATCACCCCCCCCTCCCTCCCAAAGGCCTGGGCAAACAGCCAGGTCTTACAGTTCCGCCGAAAGGTCAAAAGGCTTGGGGCCAGGCGAGCTTCCTCCGGAAGGGAGTTCCACAGCCGCGGCCCTACCACCGAGAATGCCCGCTCCATCGTGGCCCCCCGCTTAACACGGGGGACCTCCAGGAGGGCACCCC
>QEPC01012655.1:6734610-6767816 GCA_003113815.1 Sphenodon punctatus | reverse complement strand
CCCCTGATTGGGGGAGTTTGCCCTCCTATAGCTCAGCAGGTTCGGAGCCTGGGGGTGATACTGGACGCGGACCTCCGCCTGGAGCGGCAGGTGAAGGCAGTCGCTAAGGCTGCCTTCTGTCAGCTGTATCTGGTACGTAGGCTGCGTCCGTACGTCTCCGGCCCGGACCTGGCCTTCCTCATCCATGCCTTCGTCACCTCGAGGCTAGACTACTGTAACGCGCTCTACGTGGGGCTTCCCTTGTGCCTGGTCTGGAGGCTGCAGCTAGTGCAGAATGCGGTGGCTTGTCTCCTTACGGGGACAGGCCGTCGGGAGCACATAACACCTATGCTCCGAGTTCTGCACTGGTTGCTGATAGCGTGCCGAGCCAGGTTCAAGGTTTTGGTGTTGATCTATAAAGCCCTACACGGTCTGGACCCCTCATTCCTCAGGGACCGCCTCACCCTCCGCACCCCAGAGCAGCTCTTTCGGTCTGCTGGGGGTGCCTTCTTGGAGGTCCCCTGTGTTAAGCGGGGGGCCACAATGGAGAGGGCATTCTCGGTGGTCAGGCCATGCCTTTGGAACTCCCTTCCGGAGGAAGCTCGCCTGGCCCCTAGCCTGTTGACATTCCAGCGAAGTTGCAAAACCTGGCTGTTCGCCCAGGCCTTTGGGGAGGGTGGGAGGGCAGGGTGAGTTTTTTTTTTTAGCTCCCTCACCTGATTGTGACTTATTTATGTAGCCCTGTTTTAATATTTTAATATTATTGTTGCAATGTTTTAAATTGTTTTATTGTTTTTACTTGTTGGAAGCCGCCCCGGGCTGCTTTGCAGGAGGGGCGGGGTATACATTTATTAAATAAATAAATAAATAAATATCACCAGGACCCTTTATTGAATCCATCTGAAAGTTGGCATAGATTGTAAGAATTGGGAGGGGTATACACATACCCTGTTTCATCCACATTAGAGGGGAGACAAAGACGTTACAGCCAGGAATGTATATGCAGATGTTTGCAAAATAACACAATTCAACTGTTTATAAAATCAAATTCCTTTATCCAAACTTTCTGAAATTTGGTGCACTTAATGCCTTCCATTAAAGGTACAATCCTTCCAAGTTTTATTTAAATATAATACAAAACACAAAGTTTACAGCCGAACATGTGTTTTCCATTCAAACCAAAGGGAATAGAAAACAAAAGCAAAAACAAAAATGAAGTTTTGATATGTATGAAAATGAAAGATTTAAATAACGAAAATGAAAAATGAAAACAAAAACTGACGTGGGTCCCTGGTGCACACCGCTACTCCTACCTTTTATTCCATCCAGTATCTATCACTCCAGCTGCTCCTGTTTCCCTCCTACCTGTCATCCCACTCAGCCCCATGTCATTCCAGATGTTTCCGGTGGTTTTGTATCCATCATTCAACCCAGCCCCCTCCCCTACTGATCAACAAAGGCCACCGGAAGGTCCAACAGGATCAACAGCGTAAAATTTCCCTTGTCGATCACTTGATGTAAATCATGACCAAGACCAGAAGTATTATACTTGGTGCTATACCTAATCCTAGATGCTCTGAATGGACTTCTACCTGTCATTCCACCCAGCTCCCCTTCCCATCTTTCCATTTCCCCTACGTGGCTTCCTCACTTTTTTTCCTCTCCAGACCTTTTTCAGTTCCCTTCCCATCCACCTTCTTTGGCATTTCAGATCCTCCCCCACTTTTTCAGTTAAGTTTCTGCCATTGTATTGGTTTACGGCATTCCCAAGGCCCCATATCAGTGCCTATGTATGGGTGGGCAGGGATATGGACACTCTGAAAATGGCAGTTGTCCACTACAGTTGGCATGTTCATTCTTAACTCCATTCCTAGTCTGTATTCTTTAAACGAAATTTCTTTTTAGATTTTGGAGAGGGTGAGATAGGAGTCCATGGCTATCTAACTCCCTTTGATCACAACGAAGTATGCAATTTATCATCAAGGAGCTGACAAAAAGCTTTCATAATGTTATCACAGAAGGTAGAGATGGAAAAGACCTATAAAGTCATCTAATCCATCTCTG
The DNA here is from genome assembly GCA_003113815.1 of Sphenodon punctatus. Taxonomy (NCBI): domain Eukaryota; kingdom Metazoa; phylum Chordata; class Lepidosauria; order Sphenodontia; family Sphenodontidae; genus Sphenodon; species Sphenodon punctatus. The sequence goes on along the minus strand of QEPC01012655.1, from coordinate 6,765,773 downwards.
TGCCATTGGGAATTATTCTCTATTGTAGATTTGACTTGTTCAATTCATTTACAAAAGCTCCAAGCAATAGACTTTCACTATTTGTTTCTTGAAACTAGTTCTTAAATTCAGGACATTTAATAGTTCTTAAATTCAGGTCATTTCCCCCTCATTTTCAGTCTACTTCATAAGGGGGTTGTGAGGACAAAAATTGGTTTACTACCCATTAAGGACTACTAGCATTCCCAAAGTCCCATATCAATGCCTTTCTATGAGTGGGCAGGGGTCTGGACACTCTGAAAATGGCAAATGAAACTGTGGTTGATGACAGAAACATCATTGGGCTTAAGCGTTAATACTCTGTGGGCTAGTATTTATGAGGTATAATATTTTATTTGTATTTGTTTATATTTCTTAGCTGCCCCCTCATGCCCATGGCATCTCGGGGAGGCGTACAACAAAAACAATAAGTGAAACAACAATAAAACACAGCAAAAATAAAAACATTTAAAAATCCATCTAAAAGACATAACTACCCCCCACATTTTATTATCCCAACCCACCATTCCCTCCTTCGAAGGCCTGGGAGAACAGCCAAGTCTTGTAGGCCCGGCAGAAGGCCAACAAACTTGGGGCCAGACGGGCTTCCTCTGGGAGGGAGTTCCATAATCGTGGTACAGCCACCGAGAACGCCCTCTCCATTGTGACCCCCCGTTTAACATGGGGGACCTCCAAGAAGGCACCCCCGGTGGACCAAAGGGGTTGCTCTGGGGTGCGGAGGATGAGGCGGTCCCTGAGGTATGAAGGGCCAAGATCATAAAGGGCCTTATAGGCCAAAACCAACACCTTGAATCTGGCTCAGTACACTATAGGTCGCCAGTGCAGCGGGCGGAGCATGGGGGATGATATGCTCCCGTTGTCTCGTCCCCGTAAGGAGATGAGCCGCTGTGTTCTGCACTAGCGGCAGACTCCGAACCAACATCAAGGGAAACCCTTATCAGTCTTAAAGGTGATTACTTACGCTCCAGGGGTATTCCCACAGACTTTCAGTTTAGAGGGTGATCCAATTTCTTTCACCGTCCAGCAAATGGGAGGCAGCTCACAACCCAGACTCATCATCATCCTTTTGGGTTCACATCAATCATGCAGCTATCCCTGCCTGCAATCCATCCTATCACCCATCCTATGAAAATGCTACAAAGGGTGTTTTCAGATGGACGCGGGTCTGCCTGCCCCCAGATCTGCTCTGGGAGTGCACCCCCACAGCCGCCTGCTCCCAGACCGCTTGGGTCAAATCCAGACAGACCGGGCAGGTTCCCCTGCACATGGTGCATCCCCCCACAGACACACTATAGAATTGTGGGTGTTCGCCTAACACTTTGCCCAGGGCAATAGCTGGCTGGAAGTTGAGCATCAGACAGACAGCTGCTCCACTTCGGGTCAGTGCCCTGTATTTGACCAGCCCACAGGGCCGGTGCTACCATTAGGTTGCTCAGGCGGCCACCTAGGGTGCCAGCATAAAGGGGGCGAATCTTTTGCTCCTGATCAAGCTGCTCCACTGTCACCACAGGTGATAAGCTCTGCGTTTGATGGCACAGGAGAGGGGACCCCTTCAACTTGTTGTCCTAGGTGGCCTTGGCAATAAGCTCTGCACTGGATTGGGGGTGGGAGAGGTGCCCCCTAGGTACCCCACCTGACACACTGGCCCCCACCTCCACCTCTGATCTGGATTCCACTGCCATCTCTCCTGCTCCTGATCCAGCTGTTGCTGCCACTTCTCCTGCAAGTTGAAGGGGGTGTCTCTCCCAACCCCGATCCAACTGCCACCGCTGGCAAACTCTGAGGCTGGGTCGAGGGCCGGGGAGCAGGAGGGAACAGGGCTACCAACCCCTCAGTGCCCAAGAAGTAGATTGTGCATGTACATGTTGTACACTAGCTGTGTGCACATGGGGGTTGTGCATAACATGCATGTGGGTTGCATGTGAGGTGCACAATGTGCACAGGTTACACAAGTTGTGCACACTCAGGGGTTTGCTTAGGGCAACAAAAGTCTTTGCATCAGTCCTGCTGGCCCACTCCGCCAGCAGAACTCCGTGATATTCCAGAACGCCACCAACAGGACTGTCCCAGATCAGGCACTGCCTGCTGTGCAATATCTGGCAGGGTGCCGTTAGACAAACAGGCCACTAGGGGGTGAAGTGGGCTGATGCAGCCAGCACTGGGGCAGCCCATCCATCTGAAAACACCCGAAGTGTCATCACTGCTTACCAGAGGCAATGGGCGTCAATGAGATATGAAGAGGATTGATCAGAATTCAAAAAAGAGAGGAAGTAACTGTGTTTTCAGGCTCTGTTAAAAATCAGAAAAAAATGACTGCCTGAAGTAGCTTATAGACCTGTCAAAAGCATTAACTTTTGCTGCAGTTACAAGCGAGTTCTTCCCTTTTGTTCACCTCTCTCTGAAAGAGAACAGCACAGTTAATTATTGCTAAGTCCATCAAATGATGTGAAATGTTTTGAAAATGTCTGGCTTTTCACAAAGTGATCCCTCTCCTTCTCATGCACTTTCTGACTCACATCCTAGCAGGCTAACGTTAGGCGGGAGGGAGCAAAGTACAATAATGAGAGTCAGGGAGTCTTGAGTTCTAATCTTGTCTTCTCTATATTTGAGTTTCCCTATTTGCAAAATAAGAATAATCTTCTTACCTCACATCAAAGTTGTGATTAATTAGTTAATGGCTATGATCCACAAACCTGAAGTGCCTCAGCTGCACTCGCTCCAACAGGCACAATGTTACTGTGCCAGGTGAGGGCTGGCGAGGTGACTAGAAGTCTTAAACATTAAGGCTGGTCTGAGTGCCTAGCAGGGGGAGACCACCAGGGAAGCCTAGGCCTAGGAGGCCTAGATTAGACCTAGGAGGCCATCCATGGGCCAAGATTTATGTTTGTGTTAAATGTGTTTGTACAGAATACGGTGGCCAGATATGCAATTTTTAGAGGACACTTATGTGAAATACAAGCTGCAGGACTGCAATGGAGCAATGCAGCCCTGAAACCTGTATTTCACATGTGTCCGCTAAAGTTTGCATATCTGACCACTCTAGTACATAAGCCTAGGTGCATAACCACAAAAGAGCCCTGGGTGTAGCCTTAGGAAAGGGAGATTGCATTGTAAATAAACTGGCTAATGCTTTGAGAACTGTGTTGCATCGGGGGAAGCTGAGGCACAGACCCCTGGCAGGGAATGAGTTGTGGCAAATCTTGGCACACTGAATTTCAATGGGACTCTGTCATGGGGACATGGGGGCAACACACCCATTTGGGGGGAGATGACACACATTTTGTGTAATGTAATATAAGAGTTAACAGATTGTAAGCTCAGTGGGAGCAGAATGCTGAAACCAGTTGCCAGAGTGGGGGAAGAGGTTCCCTTTGTTATGGCAAGGGGGTAGTTTGTTGCCAAGCAATGGCCAGGTCACCCTGCCACCTTGTTACAATGACAATGGCCAGGAGACAGAGGAAGTGACCTGAGGCCTCCTGCGAGGAGGAAGAAGGAAGTTCTTCTTCAAGAATTAGCTCTCTTCCATCTGGGACTTCTCAGAGTAGGAGCTGTTGCAACTATGGACTAGAAACTTTGTCATGAACTAAGATTTGAACCCGGTCTTCAACTTCCAGACCAAGACAGCATCTGATGGACCTGTATTGCACCTCTTAGGGTAAGAGACAGTCAGGGAATATCAGTGGATTTAGAATGTGTGGACTTTATGTTTGATTTATAGACTTGCACTATCAGATCAAAAAACTTATAATTGTATGTACTCAATATATGTTTTATAATCAAGCCTAGCATGCTTGTGTCTTTATTTGGCCTTGGGGAATTCACTTGAGGGTACTCCTATCTAGGTGAGAGCCTAGATGAACCTTTTTCATATAAGACAACCCCACTGCAAAGCCTTCCAAGCTACAGGTGGCCAGAGAACATTATCTGCGTTACGGCTGGGCTGGGAGATCAAGGGGAGGCTTGGCGAAGGGGTACGGACCTCTGAAAGCTCCCTGATTGCAGTGAAGGTTTTCTGATCATGTGGGGACCCACATGGGCACAGGCAACTGGGTTGCGGCTGGCCTGGTGGGCAAACAGGGGACAGCCTCTAAACGAAGAGAGGGCCCCAAACCACAACCCTGGTGACAGACTCCTCCAGAGTAAGTAGTTTGTAGACCATGGCCAATGGGTGCAATCCTCATTTATTCAGGTAGGGATATGTGTGTGTGTGTGTGTGTTTCTTAGACTTACCCACTTTCACATGCTATGTCACTCCCCAGAGCCCATCACATTAATCCTATGTGGTCATAGTGAAGTGTGGTGGTCAAACCATTTGTAAGTGATGACACAGATGTGCATTCTGCACTCCCACAATACAGGCAGCCATGGCAATTATTATTCATGGCGGTGGTTACATTGCACAACAATGTGTCACTATGAAGGAAGTGAGACATGTAACTAACACACATGCAATCCCCTTACACAGTGGAATGAGGATTGTGCCCAGTGTCTACAGATTAGTTTGCAGATGAAAAGAGCTATATATTGTTATTAGAGCGTGGGAGTGCTCTAATAGTTAAGGTGTGTTGCACCCTCCATTATGAAGAACCAACATTCTATTTACTATAAAATTGGCATGATTAAAGTTAGGCTCATGAAAATTGTGGTGAAGGATCACTGGAGTAAGTGGTTCAAGCTTTCCACATTTCAGCCAAATCAGTTGGATAATATTTTGAAAGCCTGTTTTTTCAAAAGTTAGAATGTCTTGATCTAGTTGGCAGAGTAAAGGGGTTTTGTGTTGGTTAGGAGGAGGTGTAAGCCTCTTAGAAAATTTAAGGAGGCTTCCAGGAGTTGCCTTCTGGTTTACTTTTTGTAAATCTGGTTAGTACTTTTAAAGCTATGACATCTTGAAAATTCAATGTTAGCCTATGAAGACTATCCTGAGTGTGGAGTGCTTGTGAACATTTGATGTGTAATGCAGAAACTGTTTAAAAGCAAACAGTGTGGAATACTGGGGACTACAACTCCCAGCAGGCACCACTTGCCAGAGCCTATCAGTGCTGGGGAAAGAGAGGGACCTGCACCTCCCAGCGGGTAGTATGAGTGACAGGTCAGCCATGTTTAGAGCTGATCTGGTGGGGAGAGGAGGAGAATAAGGCCTGTGGAAGGGAGAAAACTGATCCCGTGCAGCAGGCACATTAGCTTGGGTGCCAGGGACGCCAAGGTGGTTAAACAACAGAGCTAGTTAATCCCGCAGTGATGTTTGGAGTGTGTGATCTTGCCCCCTAAACCTGTCCAGGATCACAGAGCATATGGAGTTCAGTGACAGCCTTTTCCCCTCCAAAAACGTGGAGAGTCAGGGTTGCAGCTCCAATGGGGCACCCCATTGGAGGAGAATGGCTGGGGCCGGAGTGCTGGAGTTTGCCTGGGATGGTCCCAGGTGCAGGAAGAGGACAGTGGTTTATCCCAGAGACAGGGGCAGGAGGCTACAGATTGGATGGAATCAATCTTCTTTCAGCTCTTCTCTCTCCAACTTTCCCAACCCCACTAAGGAATGAGGGGTAAGCGGGTGTTCTGCAGAAGGGGGGCAGGGAGATGGTGGGGTCCTGTGCAGAGCAGCCCTGTGGGGGAGAGTGGAAAGTGTAGTCCTCTTGGGGGGACTCTAAGAGCGAGCCTCAACTCAAGGAGGGAAATCCTGTGGGGGGAGCAGGGAGGGAAGGAGCATACACAAAGGGGGGGTACATTAAGGGGAGAGAGTAGGGGCAGAGCTTCTGTAAATAGCTTCCACAGTGGAACCCATGCACAGGGGGAGCACTTTACAGGGAGCAGCTCTTGGGAATACTTCCAGTGAACTCCCAGGTCATGGCCAGTAACTCACAGTCCATTCCTTGGCTCCTGCCAGCACCTAAGACTACACTCACAAGAGCACGCCCTCCAGATGCGCGCCTACAGCATCAGTGTCAGCTTGTTTTTAAAGCCCCCGGCAGGGATTCTGTGCATCTGGTCCCACCCACCTCTCCAATCACTGGGCTGGGATAGTTAGAAACTTCCCATGGCACCTGACATTACAGTCCCTGCTTGTGCTCAGTATCTGGGCCCTCTCTCTCCTTTCCACCACCGCAGGCTCCGTCGGCATCGCCTTGTTTTTAAAGTCCCTGGCAGGGATTCTGGGCAGCTGGTCCTGCCCACCTCTACAATCACTGGGCTGAGATAGTTAGAGGCTCCCTATGGCACCTGACATCGCAGTCCCTGCTTGCGCTCAGTATCCGAGCCCTCTCTCTCTCCACCACGGGGGATACAGAATATGGAACCCATTACAGGGGGAGGTCTGCAAAGTGGGCAGCATTGTGCAAGAAAGGGAGTCCTGTCCAAGGGGGAGTAAAGTGGGGGAGTCTTGTAGAGACAGACAGCTGCAGAATAATGACTATAATTGTGCTGGGGGAGAGCCCTGGACAGAGGAGAACTGAGTGAGGGAGCTTTGTACAGGAGGAGAGCTGCAGAATAGGCAGCATTATGTCAGGTGGAGAGTCCTGTACATGGGCACAAGCAGAGTCAGGGAGCCCTGTACAAGGAGTAAATTAGCCAGGGGGTCCTGTACAGTGGGAGGTCCTAGAAAGCAGAATGACTAGTGTTGCACAAGGAAAAGAGCTCTGACTTTGGGGAGTAGAGTGGAAGACTCCTGTACAAGCCATGAGCTAGAGAGATCAGAGAGAGCAGTTTTTGGAAGTTTGCAATGCTTAAAGTGAACCAAAGATGTTGTATTCTTAGTAAAGCAGGGAGCTACCAGTAAAAATCCAGCTTTGCCTTGCTTGCTATTTGAAGGAAGTAACAACCTTCTGAACTGAAGGGAGCAGCTCTTCCACCTTGGGCTCCTCTAAGCCCTGCTCTGATAGTGGTTATGCTGCTCAGCATTCTATTGTGCCAGCAGGACACATTTTCTCCACCGCATTGTATTTAACAAAAAACGTGGATATTCCATAATAAACAAACCTCCAGTTTACAAGGCGAGTTAAGGCTCTTGCAAATTCAATCATGGACTAAAAAGCATTGAAACAGCAAGTTAAGACTCCCGCCTTATCTTCCGTACTATGTTACCAGTAAAGACATTGTACAGTCTCACATATTGTGCTCACTTACAACTTAGGCTCCATGCACCCACATTTTGCCTTTGTCTTTCAGCCCCAATCCTCTTCCTCTTTTCAGGTTGGGGGCAACATTGAAGCTGGGGACAGGAGAGCATGAGCTGGCCCCTGTCCCTTGGCTCACAACTGTCCCTCTTACCCACTAGTTTCCACTGCCCTCCCAGAGCACAGTGAAGCTGGGTAGAGTCATATACAAATGTTTAATTAAAACTAAGTTGGGTATGCATTGAAATTAATAAATAGAATGGCCATTGGAAGGAATAGAGGCAACAGCAGTGCCAATTTCTAAATAAATATTATTTTCATTCTAACATCCAATTAAGTGATTGTGAAATTATACAACACAGTTGCATCTTTGGGAGTACATAGGGAAGGCAAGAGGATGTGGAATGATGAGGAAGGCACCAGATGCAGTAAGTGGAATGGTTGGAATGACGGAAGAATCCAAAGAATGTGAAGGATTAAGTAAGTGGGTAGAATGACAGGAGGAATTAGAAATAGTTACAATAATAAGACTGTGAGTGAAATAACTGATTCAGAAGACTGATGGGATATCTGAGGAATCAGTCCTATTGTTTTACCCACTTACTATAGATGACGCCCTATCCTTTGACTCTCAATAGCCTCCCTCCCTGTTATTCCATTTCCTGTCGTTTTTTTGTCATTACACACACACACACACACACACACGTCTGTTCCGTATGGCACATACAGACAAACATTGTATTTCCCAGGACTTTTGAGATCTCTGTGAGGGGAGTGGGGGCTACAGGGTCAGAGGGGCGACTTGGACCCAGGACTCCTGGGTTGTCTGTTACAAGGTTGAGAGCAGGGGAGAGGAGAACAGGCTCAGAACCAGAACAATTGAGTTGCCTGAAGGGAGTGCAGCCTACTGGATTAGAGTGGGGTGAAGAGGCTGGAAGCCAGGAGTCCTGAGTTCTGTGTTACAGGGCTGGGAACAAGTAGATTAGAGGGGGAGAAGCAGTGGGAGCCAGAACTCCTGATTTCTCTCTTTCTTAAAGAGGAATCAGTAGAGATGTGCGAACAGAACCGAGTTCGGAAGTTCGGTTCAGTTCGAAAATTGAGTTCAGTTCGAAAGTTCGGTTTGGTCAACCGAACTATTTGAATTCAGTCAAATTCCGAACTTCCGAACAGAGTTCGTACATTCAAAACCGGGGTTTTTTGCCTTCTGAACTGGTTTGGATTCGACCGAACAGTTCGGTTGAATTCGAGTTCGGTCCGAACTCCGAACTTCTGAACCGCGTTCGCAAATCCCTAGGAATCAGAGGGGGTGAGGGACCAGCTCACACCCTCCTGTCCTCAGCTTCAGTGTTGTCCAAAGAGGATTGGGGCTGAAAGACAAAGGCAAAGTGTGGGTGCATGGAACCTAAGTTTAAGTGAGTACAATATGTGAGACTGTACAATGTCTTTACTGCTAACATGGCACAGACGTTAAGGCAGGAGCCTTAACCTGCAATTCCCATGTTTTTTCCATTACGACAAACTTTGTTCTACTATTGTACCGGTGCGTGCTCATTCTTAACTCCATTCCTGGACTGTATGCTAAATTTATTTTTAGATTTTGGAGAGGGTGAGATAGGAGTCCATGGCTTGATCACAGCAAAGTATGCAATAGTTATTATCAAGGAGCTGACAAAATGCTTTAATAACGTTATCACAGAAGGTAAAGATGGAAAAGTTCTATAAGGTCATCTAATCCATCTCTCTGCCATTGGGAATTATTCTCTATTGTAGATTTGCTTTGTTCAATCCATTTACAAAAGCTCCAAGCAATAGACTTTCACTATTTGTTTCTTGAAACTATTCCACTACAGTTTAATAGTTCTTAAATTCAGGTCATTTTTTTCTCATCTTCAATTTACGTCATAAGGGGGTTGGTGAGGGCAAAACTTTAATAATAGTGTCATCATCCCCAGCCCCAAATCATGACACTAGTTAAAATGATGAGATATTGTTCAATGACAAAAGTTGTCATTTTCATTTTCTTTCTGGTTTATGAGTAATTAGGTTATGCTGCAGTCATGTTTTCAACCTTTTTTCTAAGACTAGAAACATACTATTTTTTACTTTATAGCTGGAATTGTCAAAATTTCAGAAGTCGAGGGTTTTAAAAAAACCCTAAAATCATGATACACATGATAAAGTTATGAGGGTTTGCAACCTTGCATCAATGATTTTGAGATGTCCATGTATGATACTCAGGAGAGTTATACACCAGAACAGTAATATTTTTATTTATTTAACTCAGTGGGTGTTTTTATACACATCTTTCTTCTGCATGTTTGCTACTGCAACCCCAACTTTCTGTATGTCTAAATCACTCACCCAGATCTTAAACACCCAGATCTTTGAACTTCCAGATATTCTCATGGATTTAAGAAGTCTTTGATCTCTGTGGTTTTATAAATCTGGATCCTGTAACATCTGGGTGTCTCCCAAAATTTGTGTGTGTAAGACGTTCTCCTGGTAAACTGCTTTGTTCCTGGCAGCTATGGTCACGTCATTTCCATGGCAGCCCCTCTTCTCTACAACTGAGCTCTCCAGCACCACTACTGTAGGCTGCCTCAGGGCAGCGTGTGTGTGTGTGAAGAATGCATCCAGGAGCTGACTTGTAGACTTGTAAACCCAGAGGATTGAAAGACCAGCACTTTAAGGTGTGTGTAAAAACAACCAATATTTCCAACTCCTTCAACATATCACAAGATTCCAAAATGTGATCTAGGAGACACTGTAACAAGGTGGACTGATGACTGGTTGAAATACCATAGTGAAAGAGTGACTATCAGTGGTTTATCATCAAACTGGAAGGAGGTATCAACTGGGGTCCCACAGGGCTCTGTCCGGGGACTGGTGCTATTCAATATCTTTATTGATGACATACCTCTCAATCCCTGAACTCCTGAAATTCAGGGACAGTGACTGTCAAAATGTGGGACTAAGTGGGATGTAACTTGCATAACATTTGCATATATACATATATTTAAATTTGACATAGTCCATCGCTTAACTATGAGGCTGGGCTAGAACTGCAATAGGTATTAAAATTAGTGCCTGGGGGTGATGCCTGCATTTTCAGGCACCAGATAAGAACATAAGATTAAGAACATAAGAAGTGCCATACTGGGTCAGACCAACAGTCCATCGAGCCCAGCATCCTGTCTCTGACAGTGGCCAATCACAGGGGCCTAGGAGAAGCATCTAACAGGTCACCATGCTATCCATTCCCTGTGGGTCATCCCCAGGCTCCCGACAGTAAAGGGTTTTGTTCCCCAATCCTATCTGACTAATAGCTGCTAATGGAACTATCTTCCAGAAACTTGTCCAAACCTCTTTTAAACTCAGCTATACTGCTGGCCTTGACCACCTCCCCTGGCAGTAAATTCCACAACCTAATTGTACGCTGAGTGAAAAAATACTTACTTCATGGGCTACATGAAGACCAATCAGGTGCCTGATGCCCAAAAATATGAGTGGTAGGAACTAGGCCTGAAACGGGAAACCCCCATGGCAGTTTTTTCTGTCGGAAAAAGCTGTTCCACAAATTGCATCATGGCAAGGTAAACACAGTAATTCCGCCTCGTTTTCTGTTGTTAGTTGCTTTTCCCGCACAAGTTTTCCAAACTTGTAGTTTTATAGTTGTATGTTGTGTTTGCCAGTGTTTTCACATTTTAGCATCCCCACGGGGTTTCTAAAATATTCTGTGATTCTCAATATTCTAAAGCTGTCAGAATAGCAGAATGTTGGCAGCATTTCGGCTGAATAGACAGTTTTGAAATTGCGGAATGGCGGCGTGCGGCTCTCTTCTTATGACTGGGATCCGGGCCGGGGTGGGGTGGCAGTGCAATGAGTTGTTGCTCATCATCCCTCCCCATGTCATGTGGCAGGTAGGCAGGCACATCATGATCCAACTCCCATTGTATGTGTAATGTATATCATGTTGCTTTTTGTTGTGGAACTTAAAGGGGAGTGCTGGGATTGGGGACACTCATCATCACACACAATTTTTGAATGGATGCATAAGGTAAGGAGGAGTGGACTCGGTTCAGAGGAGGAGAGGACAGCCTTTCCTTCTATCCCTGTTCTTTTCTTAAGTCCTCCTTTCATTACCTGGCTGGCTGGTTGCTTTACAATGCAAACTGTACATTAGTAGTAGTAGTGGGCTCGGGTCACAGCAGCAAGCAGTCAACTCAGAAGTACTTGAGTCCTGGGGAAATGGGGAAATGTCTCCTCCAGTGTATCTGTTTTATGGTGCTGCCTACGTGAGTGAAGCAATTAAGTTATAAACAGCCACACCCAGTCAAGCCATGACTTTACGTGTGTGTGTGGCTTTTCCTTAAGTTGAAAACTTGTCTGTGTGCTCATATTTTCCATTCATTAATCTGTGTACACACATAGACAAGCTGAGAGAGATAGTGTCAGGGCTCAAGCAGGCACAGTGGGAAAGAGGAGGCGAAAGGGTGCACCTTGCAATTTAAGGGGGCAACTTCATTCAAAACAGGGAGTGTTGACCTTTCAACCACCAATCACAGAGCAGTGCTCTGAGTGGGGGGCTGGCAGCACTCTGTGTGTGGGGCTGGCACAGTGGAAAATGGTGGGAAAAGCCATAGCCACATAGGAAAAGCAAATTCTGGAAGAGGCGGGATTGCTGTTTAAGACCATTCTGATATTCCATGGCAACGTGAGAAATGTACCGCCATTTCAACATCATTCCAACACTCTTCAGGCGAATAGCCATTTCCATGGCACAAGAAGAGGGTGTGAAAATTGCGGAATGTCACTGGAAAACTGGCAGAAAAGCGGGAGGATTATCGAAATGGCGGAAATTAACTGCGGGTAGGAAAATAGCATTGTCACATCAGCACTAATAGGAAGTGTTCTGCAATACCCCAAAATTTCCGAATAGTAAGAGCTGTTTAGCAATGAAATAAGTTGCCTAGGGAGGTCATGGGCACGCCATCATTGGAGATTTTCAAAAATAGGCTGGACAGCCATCTTTCAGGGATGTTGTAGATGTAGTCAATCTGCATCCAAGCAGGAGGTTGGACTAGATGACCCTTGATGTACCTTCCAACTCTGACATTCTATGATCATTACAATCACCATACAATTGCTTTCTTTTAAAGATACAGGTCCCAAAGTTACCAATTTCAGGTCTCATTTTTTAAAAATGTAAGTTTTTAACACTTGCGTTTGTGTGCAAAAGTATGAAAATATGTCCTGAGTATTCCCCAGAGACTCAAGAACCAGAAGACAATTAAAAAGAACCCCCTAGTTTTTTTTAATTGCTATGATTTTTTATTGCTTTTAGTAGGCAATATTTATCGTGTTTCATAACTATAAGAAAAAGGTCTGAACCAACACCCCAGATATCAATATCTAAGCTTTTCAGGGTGTTGATAAGAAGTGTCTAGTGCATGTACTCACCCACATGTGCACAATCACACTGCATGTACATACATGTGTGCATACTTACAATTCAAACAAAATCCATGTTTCCAATCTAAAATATCTGATCCTCAAGGCTCTAAAATTTAGGGTGTTCAAAATCCACATTTGTATTTCTTCACTTTGTATATTTAGTTGACAATCTCTGATTTACATATGTCCAACCTTTAAAATTATTTGGTTAGTTGCTATTTGCCTGTAGGCAGACATTATTAGATTGTTTTCCTTATTGTTCGACAAAAGATAATTTCTAAATTGAAATTCAATATCTTAGCCATTCTCCAGGTATTGACACCCCGCCCCCAGCCTCACTTATGTTTTTTGATATAGGTTTTTTTCTTCCATTCATATATTGCGTAAAAGTCATCATTTATCTTCAACTTCTCTGAGGACCATTAAGTTTATTATTATTTTTATTAAGTAATTATACAGTGCCAGCAATGTACCTGGTGCTTTACAATTAGCAATTATAGGAAGGTCTCTCCCCTGGTGGGATTACAATTTAAGAGACAAGGGAGAGGAGACAAAGAACAATATTGGGTGAAAACAGACATGCATGTGATGCTGCTTTAACATTTCTTATGCTGTATTGGCCCCCTATGCAGTCCTGCAACATGCTTACAAAATGTTAAAGCAGTGTAAAAGTGGTGTTACAGCTGAGTTAAGGTGCATATCTGTTTTCACCAACAGTTGTACTTCTGAAACCATTATGTAAAACATGACAAGTTTGGTTTTGTTGGAGTTCTAGAAATGCTGAGTCCACTGAACAGTAAATTTGTATATGGGGGTAATGTAAAGAAAATTTAAGTCTGGAAACTAGAAAATAGAATGTGAGCCCAAAATAAGTGAAGCAGAAGTTGGAACAGGAAGGGAAGACAATTAAAATATAGATTAATGTTGTATAATTATAATGCAGATAATACAATGTTGTGCAGAGAGACAATGGATGGTTCTTGAGTTACCAATATGTCACAGAGGCTCCTCTTCTTAGAGTTCTGGGGAATTAGTTTGAGCCCCTTGACATGATGTGGTGTTCTGCAGGGTCCTAAAGAACTGGGGTGGGCCCTGGGCCCACCCACTCTCCTGGCCCCCAACCCTGGGACCCTATGCAGTGCCTGCAAAATCGTGCCAAAAGAACTCTACAGGCAACTTCCTGGGGCTCTCAACATAAACACTATCAATCACCCAAATTTTCTATACGAACTCTAATAGTGCTACCAATCACAAGGGGTTTGTGTTGTTTTGTTTTGTTTTAACTTAACCCAAAGCAAGAAGTCAATCCTAGCAAGAGGCATATCATTCTTTCAAGATTGACCCTTTGTGCTAAGGTTATCGCAACTTCATCATACTGCAATATATATGGCATTCCAGGAGTCCAGTGACAGTATGTGTATTCATATGAGGGACAACTATTATTTTTGTTCATTTCATAAGTCTCCATCACAATATTCAGAACCTAAAGTTTGGGATGTTTCTCCAACATAACCTTCCTTCTCCTTTGTTGTTGGATGCTTCTGTTAATGATATTGGGCCAGTACTAGTTCCATTACCACCTTCTTCTTCTTCTTCTTCTTCTTCTTCAATTAGCTTCTGTTCTATCTTGGGCATTTCCTGTACTATATTTAAGTCCATACCATCAGTATTAGCCTTCTTTGTAAGCACAATTGTTTGTGTTCCTTTAGAAATCTTTATTTCTCTTACTTCAGTCTGGGAAAAGTTATGTTTCAATACTGGCTTTTCTTGTATCTGTTGCTGTTTAGTCTCTGTTCTTGAGTCCTCTATAATAGGTTGGACTTCTTTTGGTTATTCAATACATTGTTTTGGCTCTAAGTCCCTATGCAAAGGTTGCTGCTCCTTTTCTTCCATTAGTTTAATGCTTCCTAGTCTACCACAGGGACTAGTAGTTTTTAGTAAGGATGTGTGAATGTGGTTCAGATGTTCGGAGTTCAGACCGAACTCGGTCTGTTTGGACGTCCGAACCAAATGTCTGAACAGAACTCAAAAACGGCCGAACAGTTCAGTCATGTTCGAGTGAGTTTGAATGAGTTTGGATGAGTTCGGGGGTGGGAAAAACGCGACTTCGGGTGGGAAAAACGTGACTGGAAGGGGGAGGCAGCTGAGAAACAGACTTCCTGGCACCAGGGGTGGAGACCAGGGGTTGTTTCAGGGCCAAATGATACTGATACAAAAAAAATAATCTTTGAATTCGGTATCAGTATTGATGGTGCTATTTTTGAATGTTCGGCCAAGTTCGGCTGAACCGAACTCCACCAAACTGAACAACCGAACCTGAACTCGGGTTTTGAACCAAACGTCCGAACATCCAAACCACATTCTGTTTGCACATCCCTAGTTTTTAGTTCTATTAAAAGCCATCCAATCTCGGCCTGGAATAACAGACCATGGTATATTTGAGATTAATCCAACCTGCATTTCGAATCCTTTTGATCCTACATTAAAATTAACTTTGGCAACTGGGTATTTTTTTTACATCACCATGAATAAAATGTAATGTTAGATCCTCTCTGGGGATTATCTTATCCTAGTTTACAAGACGGGACCTGATCAGAGTCTGATTCGATCCAGAGTGCAAGAGAGCCACTGCAGTATAATTTCCTATTGGTATAGCTCTTGTATATTTGTGAATTTGTTGGGTATAGTCAGCAGTGTGGGTGGTTAATACATATAAACCCCATGCTAGGTCACATTCCATGAGAGGGCAGTCCTTTGTAAGTGCCTGTAAACCCCACATCTAAAAAATTTGACTCCATGACTCTCTCGATTTGTCCTGTCTGTCCAACTCCAAGTATCTTCAACTGATCTTCTGGGTGTTTCTAAAGTTTGGAGAATCCTGCTTTATTTTGTCCCTTCTCTGACGTCTGAGTCAGAAACTGAAAAGTTCAGGTAGTATCTGTTTTAAACAAAATTTTATGCAGATTAGGTTCTCCTGCATTTTTCCTTTCTTTATCCCTTATGTCTGCGGGTGTTGTTACTATTGCCTCTTCCAAGGTTCTTGGACTTTGCATTCAGGCCCATACTCGGAGATCCTGTGGCAAGGAGAACAGAAACTGATCCAAAATAATCTGGTCTATAATTTCCTCTACCGTTCTCTGATGTGGATTTAGCTATCTTATGGCTTGATCTTTTAACTGTTGGGCAAAACCTCAAGGTTTAGTTTGTGGTGTAAACCTAAATGTTCTAAATCTGGCTCAGTATGCCTCTTCTGAGATAACAATCCATATTAGAATAGCAGTCTTCACTGCATTATAATCTTGTGCTTCTAACTTGGAAAGTGCCCTATAAGCGGCTTGTGCTTCCCCTGTCAAATAAGTAGGAATGTGCAAATGCGGTTTGGATGTTAGGAGTTTGGCCCGAACTCAGCCAGTTTGGATGCCCGAACCGAACGGCCAAACCGAACGCCAAAACCCCCCAAACAGTTTAGACATGTTCGGATGAGTTTGGGCGGGTTTGGGTGGGAAAAACCTGGCCGGAAGGCCCAGGGAGGGGAGGCGGGCAGCTGAGGAGCAGACTACTTGGCGCCAGGGGTGGAGAGGCTTGGACTAGCAGCCAGCCTGCCCAGTTACCATCCCTCTTTTCCTCAGACCACTGGCTTCACAGTCTGCGATTGTCATGGGGCTAATCTACACAGAGCCAATGGGGCTTGTGGTAAGGCAGGCACAGCAAGTAACAAAAGTCATTGCCCTCCCACCTTCCAATTCCTCCTGAGCAAGCCACTGATCCTGTCAGCAGGCATTTTCAGAAGTCTCCCTCTCCCAGCAGTTTGTATTCCTCCCAATCCATTGACATCCTCCTAGTTCACCCATTTCCACACATTTACCTCCATAGTTTCATTTATTTAGATTAGATTAGATAGATTTAGGTTTATTTTGTATTTTTTACACCTCCCTGTGTTGTTTCTCCCTCCCCTCCATTGAATCCTTCCCTCCTCCCACTATATATTCCATCCATGATTCCCTTCCCCTGTTTTTGAATTTATTTAGAGTAGGATTAGATTGATTTAGCTTTCATTTCAGTTTTGTACCCCTCCCTGTGTTGTTTGTTGTGAGTTGTCTGTATTCCGCCCCGCCCCCATCCCTGTGTATATATATAGATAGATATTAGATACTAGTATAGATAAATAGTTGTAGGAGTTAGCATAGTTATAGAGATAGTGTGTAGTGATTCGGTTTTAATATGTTATAGTGTGTTTGTAGGACTAGGCCTTTGTAGATATAATATTCCATTTAGTTCCATAGGTTTTAGAATAGTTAATAGGAGTTAGAGTTAGTGTAGATATATATAATATAATCACATTTTGAATGAATTAATGAATTAATGAATTAATAAATAAATAAAAATATCGTGTGCATTATTTGTGTTTTAGAAATGGAAAAGGGAAGCAGGAGAGGCCAGTCTGCTGTCCATAAGGCAGGCAATGGGGCATGTGGCAGAGGTGGTAGGGGCCATGCCAGCAGAGTGGCAGCAGGCAGCAGCAGCAGCCCGAGCCCATCACCACGCCCCAAACTGCACAGGCCTGATTTTGGCAGTCAGGCTTCAGAGGCTCCCAGCAGTGGCACTAGGGGTGTGGTTCGACGGTGCCTCCTGCCAGCGTCCTCCATTGCCACGCAGGGCACTGGAAGGCCCACACTCCAGGAGGCTGTGGCTGTCTCTGCTGCAGCTGCAGGTGCAGGTGCTTCTGGGTTGGATGTTCCTCCAGGGCCACCAATGTCCCCGAACCCCATTATTGAGATCCCCAGCAGTCCACGACTGGTGGATCCCACCCTGACTGCTAGAGGCAGGGCCCGATCCCTGGGCAATGGCAACAGGGAGAAGAGCAGCAGTAACAGCAGCAGCTATAGGAGGCACAGGGAGAGTGGCAGCAGCATGGGCAGTCACTCAGCCTCAGGATCCCAGTACTCCCCTTCATGGAACCTATCTGAGGTTGCAGACAGCGAGGCAGACACTAGCTCTATAGAGGAGATGTCTGGTGCTGAGGCGATGGCTGTCCCTCCAAGACCTGTGTTGCCACCATGTTCTTCCCCTCCCAGCAGCGCTGGCAGTAGTGTGTCACCCGGTGTGGGCCAGAAGGCAGGAGGAGGCAAAAAATCCTCCGTATGGGCACATTTTTTGTTGGTGTGGGCGGATGATCCCAGGGAGGTGCAGTGCACTTTGTGCCACACAGTGTTGAAGCGTGGGCAGGTGCTCACCAACCTTGGCACAACTGCCATGGCGAGGCACCTCAAGGGATGCCACAGAGCTGTGCTGCTAAGCGGGTAGTGGACGCCAGCGGGTTCCCAACTGCAGCGGCAAGTCGTCCATCTCCAGCAGCAGGTAAGCATCCTTCTTGAACATCTGCCTCTAGCAGTAGGAGTGGTACTGCTGCTGGGGGGAATTGCAGCAGCAGCAGCAGCAGCGCGCCATGGAGGAGCTGGGGTGGGGGCAGCTGCCAAGTCCATCGGCAGGTGCAGGACGTGGAGGGCAACGTGGCTTTCAACTGAAAGTCATGTGCATGTTGGGGGAAATGCTTGCGCTGGCAAGGGCTGGGGGTGCCACCGTTCACTTCACCACAGACCTGTGGTCAAGCGGCAACGCACAGCATGCCTACCTGGCAGTGACGGTGCACTGGTGGCAGGACCCAGGGGCAGCATTTGGCACTGGTAGGTGGGATCCCAAAACAGGGTATAGGTGGGCCCTGCTTCAGGCAGAAGTAATGGATGGCCCCCACAATGCTCGGAACATCGAGGCAGCCCTGACTGCCATGGTGAGGGAGTGGATCACGCCAGGTTCACCCTTCACCAAGGGGTGCGTGGTGATGGACAATGCGGACAACATATTGAGGGTAGTCTGCGAGGGGGGTTTCACTGTCCCCAGCCCTAGCAGTAGCAGCACCAGCAGCAAGCTGAGCAGCAGCAGCACCCCTATTGCCAGCAGCAGCAGCTTGGCAAGCATGGGCTCATGCACAGCAGGGCAGGCAGTGGTGGAAGTGGTGCCAAAGGACAGTTACGTGAGGGAGTATGACAGCGCCTCAGCAGCAGTGAAGAGCTACCTGGTGGAGGAGCCATGTATAGAACCCAGCAGCGATTGCTTGGCCTACTGGGCTGGCAAGACCAATGTGTGGCTGGCCCTGTCCAAAGTGGCCAAGGGTCTCTTGTCCTGCCCACTAACCAATGTCCCCAGTGAGCGGGTGTTCTCTATGGCGAGGGACATTTGCTCGCCGCACCGCCTGAGACTGGAGGCCAAGTTGGTGGAGCAGTTGCTTTTGATCAAGGTCAACCTTCCGCTGCTGGGATTCCCCGAGCTGCCTCTGGACACTGATTGATGGTGCAGTGGCACATGCCATCCCATGCCAGGAAAAGTCTTGGAATGGAGCTCCTCCTCAATCTGGGTTGCTGCTGCTGAGGTGCTGTCCCTCCCTTCCAGGGCCTGGCACCTGCCCTACCTCTCTCTCTCACTTGACGGCCTTGGCCAGCCTATCTGACTGACCTCATGATGCAGGGTGGCATTGGGAAGCTGAAAGCCTGCCAGCCGGCCTCTATCTAGATGATCTCAGCCTGCCTATCTGACTGGCTTTCTCTCTCTTGTGATTCACAGTCTTCACCAGCCTATCTGAGTGCCCTGCCAAGGCCCCAGCCTGCCTTTCATATTGCCTCTCATGCCACGCTGCCTGTCTGCCCGCCCGCCCAGGTAGCCAAGAACAAAGCCTGCCTCAGTCTGCTTTCTGCTCATGCCATGCTGCCTGTCTGTCTGCCCACCCGCCCAGGTTGCCAAACTCAAACCCTGTCTCAGCCAGTCTTCCGATGCTCATGCCACACTTCCTGTCTGCCCAACCACCCGCCCAGGTGGCTAAGTTCAAACCCTGCCTCAGCCAGCCTTTTGATGCTCATGCCACGCTGCCTGTCTGCCCAACTGCCCACCCAGGTGGCCAAGATCAAAGCCTGTCTCAGCCAGCGTTCCTATGCTCATGCCACACTGCCTGTCTGCCAGACCATGTGGCCAAGATCAAAGCCTGCTTCAGTCTGCCTTCCCATGCTCATGCCATGCTGCCTGTCTGCCAGCCTGCCTGCCCAGGTGGCCAAGATCAAACCCTGCCTCAGTCTACCTTCTGCTCATGCCACGCTGCCTGTCTGCCCAACCGCTTGTCAGGTGGCCAAGATCAAAGCCTGCCTCAGTCTGCCTTCTGCTCATGCCACACTGTTCGTCTGTCAGCCCACCCACCTGCCCGGGTGGCCAAATTCAAAGCCTGCCTCACTCTGCCTTCTGCTCATGCCATGGTGCCTGTCTGCCTGCCCTGTGGGCAAAGTTGAAGCCCTGCCCCAGTCTGCCTACCTCTCATGCCAAGGTGCTTGTCTGCCTGCCCTGGCAACCCTGGATGATGTGCCCCACTGGCCTGGTAATACCGCTGCTGCTGTCTGCTGGTTCATGGGTGCTCTTCCCTGGCAAATCCAAATGTGCCCACGCAATCCTGCTGCTGCCATCTGCTGCTGTATGGGACCTCCTCCCTTGCAAATCCTACCATCCTGGCTCCATGGGTGCTGTGCACAGGCAAATCCTGCTGCTGCTGTCTCTGCTGTTCCATGGGTTCTGTGCCTGGTCAATCCAATGTTTGCTGCTGCTGCCTCTGCTATCTGCCATGGGTTGTGCCCTGGGAATCCAATGTCCACTTCTGCTGCCAATAATGCCTCTGCTGTCCGTGCCATGGGTTCTGTTACCGGGCAATCCAATGTCTGCTGCTGCTGGCAATGCTGTCTCTGCTGTCTGTGTCATGGGTTCTGCTACCGGGCAATCCAATGTCTTCTGCTGCTGCAAATGCTACATGTGCTGTCTGTGCCATGGGTTCTGTGCCCAGGTAATCCAATGCCTGCTGCTGCTGCTGTCAATTCTGCCTCTGCTGTCTGTGCCATGGGTTCTGTGCCTCAGCAATCCAATGTCTGCTGCTTCTGCCAATGCTGCTTCTTCTGTCTGTGCCATGGGTTCTGCTACTGGGAAATCCAATGTCTGCTGCTGCTGCCAATGCTGCCTGTGCTGTCTGCGCCATGGGTTCTGCTACCGGGTAATCCAATGTCTGCAGCTGCTGCTGCCAATGCCGCCTCTGCTGTCTATGCCATGGGTCCTGTGCCCCAGCAATCCAATGTCTGCTATTGAGTGACCACATGATTCGCCACTGGGCAAGGCTTGACCAATTGGCAGAATAGCTTGTTGAGATCCTGAGAGTAGGATGCAAGACTACAACACGCAGACAAGCAGGGGTGCCAGTCACCGAGCCCTGGCCGGGCCTCTGCCGCTGCTTCACCAATGCCAGCCAGCCTGAAATGCCCGGCCAAGCAGGTGTGCCAGCCCCCAAGCCCTGCCTGGGCCTCTGCTCCACCAATGCCAGCCAGCCTGCAACGCCCAGCCGAGCAGGGTTTCCAGCCACTCCAGCCCCAGGACCCACCATCAGGGTTCTGGGGCCATCATTCCACTCATCGGGAGCCATAATTCCACTTGTCTGCAAGTGTTCCACATCCAGGCCAGCCAGCCTGCAACACCTGGCCAAGCAGGGGTGCCAGCTGCAGTTACTGTGCCCAGGCAATCCAATGTCTGCTGCTGCTGCTGCTGGTACTGCACGTCAGACATTTGCTTCTCACTCTTGTAGATGGGCATAGCTCAGATGAGTGCACCGGCGGGGGCTGGGTGTCCACCACCAGGCAAGTCTTGCCCAATTTGCAATAGAGCTTCTTGAGCTTAGTCGAGTAGGATGCCAGTCTGCAACACCCAGCCAAGTAGGGGTGCCAGGCACCGATCCCTGGCCGGGCCTCTGCTGTTGCTCCACCAATGCCAGCCACCCTGCAATGCCCAGCCAAGCAGGGGTGCCAGCCACTCCATCCCCAGGACCCACTGTCAGGGTTCTGGGGCCTACGTTCCAGGTAGGGAGGGATGTGTCGGTCCACCTCATTGTCTGCAAATGTCCCACATCCAGGCCAGCCAGCCTGCAATGCCCAACAAAGCAGGGGTGCCAGCCACCGAGCCCTGGCCGGGCCTCTGCTGCTGCTGCTTCACCAATACTAGCCAGTCTGCAACGCCCGGCCAAGCAGGTGTGCCAGCCACTGTCTTTCCACTGCATCTAGAAGCTTCCACTCTAGTCCCAGGACCCACCATCAGGGTTCTTGGGCTGTCATTCTGCTCATGGGGAGCTGTCATTCCACTTCATCTAGAAGCTGCCACTCTAGTCCCAGGACCCACTGTCAGGGTTCTGGGGCCTAAGTTCCAGGCAGGGAGGGCTATCCATCCACATCATCCAGAAACTTCCACTCCAATCCCAGGACCCACCATCATGGTTCTGGGGCCTACGTTCCAGGCAGGGAGTGATGTCCATCCACGTCATCCAGAAGCTGCCACTCCAGCCCCAGGACCCACCATCAGGGTTCTGGGTAGGGATGTGTGAACAGATCGTGTTTGGGTTCGTTCATTCGGTTCGGTCTGGTCATTCAGGTTGGTCATTCGGTTCGGTTGCTGAGTTCGGGTTTGATTGCATTTGGTTCAGGTGTTTGGAAAAAGGTATCGCGAGATCCCGTGATCATGCTGGAAACCGGAAATTCTTGTGTGGGGACAGAGCGTATGTGTATGGCTGGCTGGCTGTTCAGTTTGTGTGTTTTGGCTGTTTGTGTGTTTGGTTTGGTTGTGTTGTTTTGNCTGCTGTCTCTGCTATTCCATGGATTCTGCTACCGCCTGTCTGCCAGCCTGCCTGCCCAGGTGGCCAAGATCAAACCCTGCCTCAGTCTACCTTCTGCTCATGCCACGCTGCCTGTCTGCCCAACCGCTTGTCAGGTGGCCAAGATCAAAGCCTGCCTCAGTCTGCCTTCTGCTCATGCCACACTGTTCGTCTGTCAGCCCACCCACCTGCCCGGGTGGCCAAATTCAAAGCCTGCCTCACTCTGCCTTCTGCTCATGCCATGGTGCCTGTCTGCCTGCCCTGTGGGCAAAGTTGAAGCCCTGCCCCAGTCTGCCTACCTCTCATGCCAAGGTGCTTGTCTGCCTGCCCTGGCAACCCTGGATGATGTGCCCCACTGGCCTGGTAATACCGCTGCTGCTGTCTGCTGGTTCATGGGTGCTCTTCCCTGGCAAATCCAAATGTGCCCACGCAATCCTGCTGCTGCCATCTGCTGCTGTATGGGACCTCCTCCCTTGCAAATCCTACCATCCTGGCTCCATGGGTGCTGTGCACAGGCAAATCCTGCTGCTGCTGTCTCTGCTGTTCCATGGGTTCTGTGCCTGGTCAATCCAATGTTTGCTGCTGCTGCCTCTGCTATCTGCCATGGGTTGTGCCCTGGGAATCCAATGTCCACTTCTGCTGCCAATAATGCCTCTGCTGTCCGTGCCATGGGTTCTGTTACCGGGCAATCCAATGTCTGCTGCTGCTGGCAATGCTGTCTCTGCTGTCTGTGTCATGGGTTCTGCTACCGGGCAATCCAATGTCTTCTGCTGCTGCAAATGCTACATGTGCTGTCTGTGCCATGGGTTCTGTGCCCAGGTAATCCAATGCCTGCTGCTGCTGCTGTCAATTCTGCCTCTGCTGTCTGTGCCATGGGTTCTGTGCCTCAGCAATCCAATGTCTGCTGCTTCTGCCAATGCTGCTTCTTCTGTCTGTGCCATGGGTTCTGCTACTGGGAAATCCAATGTCTGCTGCTGCTGCCAATGCTGCCTGTGCTGTCTGCGCCATGGGTTCTGCTACCGGGTAATCCAATGTCTGCAGCTGCTGCTGCCAATGCCGCCTCTGCTGTCTATGCCATGGGTCCTGTGCCCCAGCAATCCAATGTCTGCTATTGAGTGACCACATGATTCGCCACTGGGCAAGGCTTGACCAATTGGCAGAATAGCTTGTTGAGATCCTGAGAGTAGGATGCAAGACTACAACACGCAGACAAGCAGGGGTGCCAGTCACCGAGCCCTGGCCGGGCCTCTGCCGCTGCTTCACCAATGCCAGCCAGCCTGAAATGCCCGGCCAAGCAGGTGTGCCAGCCCCCAAGCCCTGCCTGGGCCTCTGCTCCACCAATGCCAGCCAGCCTGCAACGCCCAGCCGAGCAGGGTTTCCAGCCACTCCAGCCCCAGGACCCACCATCAGGGTTCTGGGGCCATCATTCCACTCATCGGGAGCCATAATTCCACTTGTCTGCAAGTGTTCCACATCCAGGCCAGCCAGCCTGCAACACCTGGCCAAGCAGGGGTGCCAGCTGCAGTTACTGTGCCCAGGCAATCCAATGTCTGCTGCTGCTGCTGCTGGTACTGCACGTCAGACATTTGCTTCTCACTCTTGTAGATGGGCATAGCTCAGATGAGTGCACCGGCGGGGGCTGGGTGTCCACCACCAGGCAAGTCTTGCCCAATTTGCAATAGAGCTTCTTGAGCTTAGTCGAGTAGGATGCCAGTCTGCAACACCCAGCCAAGTAGGGGTGCCAGGCACCGATCCCTGGCCGGGCCTCTGCTGTTGCTCCACCAATGCCAGCCACCCTGCAATGCCCAGCCAAGCAGGGGTGCCAGCCACTCCATCCCCAGGACCCACTGTCAGGGTTCTGGGGCCTACGTTCCAGGTAGGGAGGGATGTGTCGGTCCACCTCATTGTCTGCAAATGTCCCACATCCAGGCCAGCCAGCCTGCAATGCCCAACAAAGCAGGGGTGCCAGCCACCGAGCCCTGGCCGGGCCTCTGCTGCTGCTGCTTCACCAATACTAGCCAGTCTGCAACGCCCGGCCAAGCAGGTGTGCCAGCCACTGTCTTTCCACTGCATCTAGAAGCTTCCACTCTAGTCCCAGGACCCACCATCAGGGTTCTTGGGCTGTCATTCTGCTCATGGGGAGCTGTCATTCCACTTCATCTAGAAGCTGCCACTCTAGTCCCAGGACCCACTGTCAGGGTTCTGGGGCCTAAGTTCCAGGCAGGGAGGGCTATCCATCCACATCATCCAGAAACTTCCACTCCAATCCCAGGACCCACCATCATGGTTCTGGGGCCTACGTTCCAGGCAGGGAGTGATGTCCATCCACGTCATCCAGAAGCTGCCACTCCAGCCCCAGGACCCACCATCAGGGTTCTGGGTAGGGATGTGTGAACAGATCGTGTTTGGGTTCGTTCATTCGGTTCGGTCTGGTCATTCAGGTTGGTCATTCGGTTCGGTTGCTGAGTTCGGGTTTGATTGCATTTGGTTCAGGTGTTTGGAAAAAGGTATCGCGAGATCCCGTGATCATGCTGGAAACCGGAAATTCTTGTGTGGGGACAGAGCGTATGTGTATGGCTGGCTGGCTGTTCAGTTTGTGTGTTTTGGCTGTTTGTGTGTTTGGTTTGGTTGTGTTGTTTTGGCTGGTTGGTGAGTGTTGATGGGTGACTGTTGTAGTGTCTGTTGTTTAAAAAAAAAATGAAGAAAACTGTTGTCCTAATTAAATGCTGGGGGGGCCAAGGTGGTGCTCCCAGAGCCAGTGAAGGAGGAGGAGGAGGAGGAAGAGGAAGAGGTCCCTGCCCCAGCCCCTGGACCTTCGGTGGTGGTGGTCCCAGAACTGGTGGTGGAGGAGCAAGCGGGCACAGGAGGTGCTGCCAGGTTTGTAAACTTTTTTTTTACTTTGAGGACAAGAAAGGCTCTATTTGTTAGAGCGAGCTCACTGGCATGCGGGTGTCTGTGTGGGTGATGGGCATCAGTCATGGACAAACAGTGGGTATGTGCGGGTCGCAGCGGTCCACGGATGTCTGCCACAGAGAGAGAGGGTACTGTAGTGTGTGGGGTTCTTCCAGCAGTCAGGCACGAGCACAAACAGCACCCCCACCCAAACATGTGCCTGCCAGCCATCCCTAGCAAGGGTCTCCACTCTCTCGTTGCCATCCNTGTCCATGACTTGTGCCTGAAGCAGGGCCCACCTATACCCTGCTTCAGGACCCCTCCTGCCACTCCCAAAAGCTGCCTCTGGGTCCTGACACCAGTGTGCAGTCACTGCCAGGTAGGCATGCTGTACATTCCTACTTGACCACAGGTCTGTTTTAAAGTGGATGGTGACCCCTCCCCCGAGCCCCTGTCAGCTGCTCCCTCACCCGCTCCTTCAAAGCCCTGTAAAGTTCTGGCACCGCAGTCTGACTGAGGGTGGTGCGGGATGGCAGCTTAAACTGAGGGGCCAGGAACCCAATCAGCCGCTGGAAACCCTTGTCCTCTACAATTGAGAAGGGCTGCCCATCCAGCGCAATCATTTTGGCCAACAGGCACTTGGCTTCCTCTTGAAAGTAACGCCGCCCTGCTGCTGATGGCCTTGGCAGCTGCCCCCACCCCAACTTCTCCATGGTGGACTGATGCTGCGGGCGAGGCTCCTGCTGCTGTTCTTCCCCCCTAGCAGGAATACTGCTCCTGCTGGTAGAGGCAGCAGTTGGTACAGGACGCTTGCCCACTGAAGGAGCTGGGCGACTGGCCGCTGCAGTCAGGAACCCCCTGGCATCCACTTCCCCTGCCTTCCCACTTAGCAGCAGAGCACTGTGGCATGACTTCAGGTGCCTCACCATTGAAGTTGTCCCAAGGTTGGCGAGCACCTGCCCACGCTTATTGTGCAAAGTGCACTGCACCTCTCTGGGCTCATCTGCCCGCACCAGCTTAAAATGTTCCCAGACAAAGGATTTTCCCCCCCCCCATCCTGCCTTCTGGCCCACCCCGGGTAACACACTGCTGCCAGCGCGGCTGGGAGGGGCAGAACTTGGTGGCACTGGTGACACAGCTCTGGGAGGAGGGTCAGCCATCGCCTCAGCTGCAGACATCTCCTCTGCGGCACTACTGTCTGCCTCTGACTCACTGTCCGCGATCACGGTGATATCCCGTGAAGGGGAGTACTGGGACCCTGTGGCTAGACTGCCTGTGCCTGCCGTACTGCTGGCACTCTCCCTGTGCCCCCCTCTATAGCTGCTAGTGCTGCTGCTACTCCTCTCCCTACTGCCATTGCCCGGGGATCAGGCCCTGCCTCTAGCAGCTGGTGTGGGATCCACCAGCTCTGGACTGATGGGAATCACCTCCACAATGGGGGACTTTCATGCCCTGGAGGAACATCAGAAGCAGCAGCACCTGCTTCTGCAGTCTCAGTAGAGACAGCCACAGCGTCATGTACTGCAGGCCTTCCAGTGCCCTGCGTGGTAGTGGAGGGCACTGCCAGGAGGCGCCTCTGAGTCGCAACAGCCCTAAAGCAGGCCTGTGGAGTTTGGGGCATGGTGATGTGCTTGGGCTGCTGCTGCTGCCTGCTGCTGCTCCATGGGCATGGCCCCTACCACCAGCTCTGGCACGTGCCCAATACCTGTCTTACAGGCAGCAGACCAGCCTCTCCTACTTCCCTTCTCCATGTCTTCCAACTCAAACACACAAAGATTATAAAACATTAAAAAAAATTTTTTTACTCAACTTTTAAATCTAATATTACATCTATCTCTACACTAAATCTAACTGCTATTAACTATTCTGAAACCTATTGAACTAAATGGAATATCCTAAGAACTACAAAGACATGTCCTACAAACAGACTATCTCTATAACTAAGCTAACTACTATGTATATTTATCTAGTAACTATCTAATAACTATCTATATATATATACACACAATATTACACAGGGGGAAACACAAAGAACACAAGGAGGGGTCCAAAACTGAAATGAAAATCAATCTAATAATAATCCTACTCTAAATATATCCAAAACTTAAAACAGGGGAAGGGAATAATCAGGGATGGAATAAGAGGGAGAGGGAAAGGATTCAATGGAGGGGGGAGGGAGGAAGGAAGATTGAACACCAGGAACACAGGGAGGGGTAAAAACAACACCTAAATCTAATATAATCTAAATAAATGATATGGAGGTAAATGTGTTGGATGGGTGAAATGGGAGGCGAATGGCAATGGATTAGGAATAGGAAGGAACAAAAACTGCTGGGAGAGGGAGCCTTCTGAAACACCTGCTGTCAGGAACAATTAGCTCAGAAGGTGTTGGTAAGGGGGGAAGGCAATGAGTTTTGTTACTTGCAGCGCCCACCTCACCGCAAGCCCCATTGGCTCCGTGCAGCCTAGCCCCCCCATCCCCCATGTCCAATTGCAGACTGCAAAGCCAACGGTCTGAGGAGAAAAGGGATGGTGATTGGGCAGGTTGGCTGCTACTCCAAGCCTCTCCACCCCTGGTGCCTGGAAGTCGGATCCTCCACTGACTCCCCCTCCCTGTCACGTTTTGTCTTCCAGCGACATGTTTTTGCCACCCGAACTCATCCGAACCGACCTAATTGTTCAGTCGTTTAGGAGTTGGGAATCAAGTTCAGTTCAGTCGATTCAGGTTCGGTCGTCTAAACAGACCAAGTTCGGGCCAAACTTCCAAATCACGTTCGCACATCCCTAGTTCTGGGGCCATCATTCTGCTCACAGGGAGCCATCATTCCACTTCATCTAGAAGCTGCTACTCTAGTCCCAAGACCCACTATCAGGGTTCTGGGGCCATCCTTCTGCTCAAGGGGAGCTGTCATTCAACTGCATCAAGAAACCGCAAGCCACTCCAGCTCCAGGACCTACTGTCAGGGTTCTGGGGCCTACGTTGGAGGCAGGGAGGGCTGTCCATCCACGTCATCCAGAAGCTGCCACTCCTGTCCCAGGACCCACCGTCAGGGTTCTGGGGCTGTCATTCCGCTCACGGGGAGCCGTCATTCCACTGCATCTAGAAGCTGCCACTCTAGTCCCAGGACTCACCATCAGGGATCTGGGGCCATCATTCCACTCATGGGGAGCTGTCATTCCACCGCATCAAGAAACAGCCAGCCATTCCAGCCCCAAGACCCACCTTCAGGGTTCTGGGTCCTACATTCCAGGCAGGGAGGGTTGTCCATCCACGTCATCCAGAAGTTGCCACTCCTGTCCCTGTACCCACCAACAGGTTTCTGGGGCCTACGTTACAGTCAAGGGGAGCAATCATTCCACTGCATCAAGAAACAGCCACTCCAGCCCCAGGACCCACCCTCAGAGTTCTGGGGCCTACGTTACAGGTAGGGAGGGCTATCCATCCACGTCATCCAAAAGCAATAGGGGTGCTGCTGTTACTAAGCTTGCTGCTGGTGCTGCTACTGCTAGGGCTGGGGGCAGGGATATAGACCCCACCGGCTGAAAGGGGTGGCTGCTCCCACTCCCACCATTGCCAGGGGCATCCTGCTGCTGCTGAGCACTCTCCAGAGCACTCTCTGCCTGCTGGACCCTCTCCACCAGGCCACCCTTCCAGTTCCCATAGAGTGTTGTCTCGCACGCCACGCTGCCCTTGACCCTGGGGTCCAGCATGGTTACCAACACATATTCCTCCTACTGCAAGAGCTCAAACTGCACCTTCAGCTGCTGCACCAGGGCAACTGCCTCAGCCACTAGCGTCTTGCCCTGAGGCCAACAATCCTGCCCCTGGAGAATCTCCTCCAGCCTNGGGCACAGGAGGTGCTGCCAGGTTTGTAAACTTTTTTTTTACTTTGAGGACAAGAAAGGCTCTATTTGTTAGAGCGAGCTCACTGGCATGCGGGTGTCTGTGTGGGTGATGGGCATCAGTCATGGACAAACAGTGGGTATGTGCGGGTCGCAGCGGTCCACGGATGTCTGCCACAGAGAGAGAGGGTACTGTAGTGTGTGGGGTTCTTCCAGCAGTCAGGCACGAGCACAAACAGCACCCCCACCCAAACATGTGCCTGCCAGCCATCCCTAGCAAGGGTCTCCACTCTCTCGTTGCCATCCCTACTTAGCATCCCCAAATAAGGGCAGAATTTGCACGTGCCAGCCAGGGTCTTTCCAGTTGCCATCCCTAGCACCCAAAGAAGGGCAGGATTTGCATGTGCTAGACAGGGTCTCTCCATTTGCCATCCCTAGCACCCAAAGAAGGGCAGGATTTGCACGTGATAGCCAGGGTCTCTCCATTTTCCATCCCTAGCATCCCCTAGCACCCCAAGAAGGGCAGGATTTGCACATGCCAGCAAGGGTCTTTCTAGTTGCCATCCCTAGTGCCCCAAGGAGGGCAGGATTTTCACTTGCCAGCCAGGGTCACCATCTCCCGTTGTCATCCCTAGCACTCCAAGGAGGGAGGACTAGAGGCATCATCATAAATGCACGATATTACTTAGGTGTTGTTTATGTGTTCCTGTTTCAGAGAGAAATCGGATGCCAGTGCTGGTGCCACGCCATGCAGGACAATGAGGTGGAGGTCTCCAGTGCCTCCCTCAGACAGTGGGCAGACAAGGTCCGATGTCTGGAGGTGGTTTGAGAAGCACGAAAAATATGCCGTCTGCATGGTAAGGCACGAGGGCTGGAACAACGGGGAATGGATTGCCCTAAGACCTGTTAGGAATTGAAGTCCCCTGGAGAGAGAGATTGGCCACCCACCCACTTGTGGAGACAGAATGCAGGCAGGGCTTGACACAGACCATTGGTCTGACACAGTATGGCACTTCTTATGCTCCTATTTTTTTTAAGTTCTTTAGATCTGCAAGAAAAGATTCAAGAGGCAGAGAGAGGGGATTACATCAGGGCTAATCGCTCATATTGAAAGCTCCACAGGGAGACGGTGGCTAGGCGGCAGGACTCTGGCATGGCCGTGGAGCATCAGCACCAGAAGAATGGGGGAAGGCATTATCACAGAGGAACATAGGGTCACACACGTGTAACATAGGCCTACATGTAGACTACAAGCCTGGTAGATATGTAAAGCAAAAGGTTCCACATGTATGTAATGTTACAATAGAGAACTATAAAACCCAAATCAGAGCTGTAACACGTGACCAAGCTCCAGGAAATGCAAAGAGCTACAAAGAATGTGTATTTGGTAACCTTGCCCCAGACGGATGGCAAGGAACATTAACAATGCTAATGCCGGCAGCCATGACCTACGTGCAAGAGACAGAGAAAGCTGATAACGATAACAAAAGGAATTCTAGAAGCCTCGAGAAGATACGAGGAGTTTCCTCCTGAGGATATAAGGAGTTGTACCCCAGAGGGGGAGGGGACTATCAGGGACTATCAGGAACTCACTCACCATCTTGCAGCCAGCAAGGCTGGAAAGACATGAACTGAGAGACAGGTCTTTGCTCTCTAGCAACTCTAAGTCTGGAGGCCCAGTCGCTTACATCAAGGACTGAGAAGAACTTATGGACCTTTGTAGGGTAAGATGCTTATTTAGGAACTCAACCAGTATAGATCAGGAATGTGTTATATTTACCTTTGATTTCTAGTAACCACTCTGTATCAACAATCTTGCTTATGTAATCAATAAACTTACTACTTATCTTTATGAAGAAGTGTCTGTGTCTAACATTGGAATACAAGTGAGCAACAAGAGTTCTCAAGTTCTTGCGAACCCAGAAAGTAAAGAGTCTGTAAACGGAAATATTGGGCCCTTGAGTGACAAAGGAGTTGTCCCTGTGGCAGACTTGAATTAGCCAGAGAGAGAAACTAATTCAAGTGGGCTGTGCGCGAGGGAAACTGTCACTCAAACCCAGTAAAGTGGAGGTGCGGACGCCAACCCGTGACAGGCACACCAGAAGTGACGCCAT
>QEPC01012655.1:6701208-6730857 GCA_003113815.1 Sphenodon punctatus | reverse complement strand
CTGCTCCTGCTGGTAGAGGCAGCAGTTGGTACAGGACGCTTGCCCACTGAAGGAGCTGGGCGACTGGCCGCTGCAGTCAGGAACCCCCTGGCATCCACTTCCCCTGCCTTCCCACTTAGCAGCAGAGCACTGTGGCATGACTTCAGGTGCCTCACCATTGAAGTTGTCCCAAGGTTGGCGAGCACCTGCCCACGCTTATTGTGCAAAGTGCACTGCACCTCTCTGGGCTCATCTGCCCGCACCAGCTTAAAATGTTCCCAGACAAAGGATTTTCCCCCCCCCCATCCTGCCTTCTGGCCCACCCCGGGTAACACACTGCTGCCAGCGCGGCTGGGAGGGGCAGAACTTGGTGGCACTGGTGACACAGCTCTGGGAGGAGGGTCAGCCATCGCCTCAGCTGCAGACATCTCCTCTGCGGCACTACTGTCTGCCTCTGACTCACTGTCCGCGATCACGGTGATATCCCGTGAAGGGGAGTACTGGGACCCTGTGGCTAGACTGCCTGTGCCTGCCGTACTGCTGGCACTCTCCCTGTGCCCCCCTCTATAGCTGCTAGTGCTGCTGCTACTCCTCTCCCTACTGCCATTGCCCGGGGATCAGGCCCTGCCTCTAGCAGCTGGTGTGGGATCCACCAGCTCTGGACTGATGGGAATCACCTCCACAATGGGGGACTTTCATGCCCTGGAGGAACATCAGAAGCAGCAGCACCTGCTTCTGCAGTCTCAGTAGAGACAGCCACAGCGTCATGTACTGCAGGCCTTCCAGTGCCCTGCGTGGTAGTGGAGGGCACTGCCAGGAGGCGCCTCTGAGTCGCAACAGCCCTAAAGCAGGCCTGTGGAGTTTGGGGCATGGTGATGTGCTTGGGCTGCTGCTGCTGCCTGCTGCTGCTCCATGGGCATGGCCCCTACCACCAGCTCTGGCACGTGCCCAATACCTGTCTTACAGGCAGCAGACCAGCCTCTCCTACTTCCCTTCTCCATGTCTTCCAACTCAAACACACAAAGATTATAAAACATTAAAAAAAATTTTTTTACTCAACTTTTAAATCTAATATTACATCTATCTCTACACTAAATCTAACTGCTATTAACTATTCTGAAACCTATTGAACTAAATGGAATATCCTAAGAACTACAAAGGCATGTCCTACAAACAGACTATCTCTATAACTAAGCTAACTACTATGTATATTTATCTAGTAACTATCTAATAACTATCTATATATATATACACACAATATTACACAGGGGGAAACACAAAGAACACAAGGAGGGGTCCAAAACTGAAATGAAAATCAATCTAATAATAATCCTACTCTAAATATATCCAAAACTTAAAACAGGGGAAGGGAATAATCAGGGATGGAATAAGAGGGAGAGGGAAAGGATTCAATGGAGGGGGGAGGGAGGAAGGAAGATTGAACACCAGGAACACAGGGAGGGGTAAAAACAACACCTAAATCTAATATAATCTAAATAAATGATATGGAGGTAAATGTGTTGGATGGGTGAAATGGGAGGCGAATGGCAATGGATTAGGAATAGGAAGGAACAAAAACTGCTGGGAGAGGGAGCCTTCTGAAACACCTGCTGTCAGGAACAATTAGCTCAGAAGGTGTTGGTAAGGGGGGAAGGCAATGAGTTTTGTTACTTGCAGCGCCCACCTCACCGCAAGCCCCATTGGCTCCGTGCAGCCTAGCCCCCCCATCCCCCATGTCCAATTGCAGACTGCAAAGCCAACGGTCTGAGGAGAAAAGGGATGGTGATTGGGCAGGTTGGCTGCTACTCCAAGCCTCTCCACCCCTGGTGCCTGGAAGTCGGATCCTCCACTGACTCCCCCTCCCTGTCACGTTTTGTCTTCCAGCGACATGTTTTTGCCACCCGAACTCATCCGAACCGACCTAATTGTTCAGTCGTTTCGGAGTTGGGAATCAAGTTCAGTTCAGTCGATTCAGGTTCGGTCGTCTAAACAGACCAAGTTCGGGCCAAACTTCCAAATCACGTTCGCACATCCCTAGTTCTGGGGCCATCATTCTGCTCACAGGGAGCCATCATTCCACTTCATCTAGAAGCTGCTACTCTAGTCCCAAGACCCACTATCAGGGTTCTGGGGCCATCCTTCTGCTCAAGGGGAGCTGTCATTCAACTGCATCAAGAAACCGCAAGCCACTCCAGCTCCAGGACCTACTGTCAGGGTTCTGGGGCCTACGTTGGAGGCAGGGAGGGCTGTCCATCCACGTCATCCAGAAGCTGCCACTCCTGTCCCAGGACCCACCGTCAGGGTTCTGGGGCTGTCATTCCGCTCACGGGGAGCCGTCATTCCACTGCATCTAGAAGCTGCCACTCTAGTCCCAGGACTCACCATCAGGGATCTGGGGCCATCATTCCACTCATGGGGAGCTGTCATTCCACCGCATCAAGAAACAGCCAGCCATTCCAGCCCCAAGACCCACCTTCAGGGTTCTGGGTCCTACATTCCAGGCAGGGAGGGTTGTCCATCCACGTCATCCAGAAGTTGCCACTCCTGTCCCTGTACCCACCAACAGGTTTCTGGGGCCTACGTTACAGTCAAGGGGAGCAATCATTCCACTGCATCAAGAAACAGCCACTCCAGCCCCAGGACCCACCCTCAGAGTTCTGGGGCCTACGTTACAGGTAGGGAGGGCTATCCATCCACGTCATCCAAAAGCAATAGGGGTGCTGCTGTTACTAAGCTTGCTGCTGGTGCTGCTACTGCTAGGGCTGGGGGCAGGGATATAGACCCCACCGGCTGAAAGGGGTGGCTGCTCCCACTCCCACCATTGCCAGGGGCATCCTGCTGCTGCTGAGCACTCTCCAGAGCACTCTCTGCCTGCTGGACCCTCTCCACCAGGCCACCCTTCCAGTTCCCATAGAGTGTTGTCTCGCACGCCACGCTGCCCTTGACCCTGGGGTCCAGCATGGTTACCAACACATATTCCTCCTACTGCAAGAGCTCAAACTGCACCTTCAGCTGCTGCACCAGGGCAACTGCCTCAGCCACTAGCGTCTTGCCCTGAGGCCAACAATCCTGCCCCTGGAGAATCTCCTCCAGCCTCCTGAGGAGACCCTGGACCGGGGTGGGGGGGGGGTGTCACCTGACTGATGGTGGCCATGGAGGAGCTGATGGTCTCCGTCATGGCCAGGAACGGTCTCAGAACAAAGAGAGTGTGATCCAGGATCTCCCATTCCACCCCATCATACCCTGGAGGTGCCCCGTTGTCTGTCAACAGTTGAACCTGATGCAAGAGTGGCTTCTTGAGCAGAAAGCCGCTGAGCATCTGGAAGGTCGAATTCCACCTGGTGTACACATCCTGCACCAGCTGGTGCACTGGGGAGCCTTGCTTGACCTGCTTTGGCTGGAGGAGTTCGCTGCCCTTCATGCTCTCATTAAAAAAACTGGCCAGCTTCCTCCCCCACTTGATCAGGGACCTAAGGGTGCCTGCCCTAATCCCCTTCTCCCCCAAGCATCCTTGACCACCAAGTGAAGGGTGTGTGTGGTGCAAGGGATGCTGGTTAAGCCCCCCTCATGGACTGCCCTCAATATGTTGGCTGCGTTGTCCATCACCACACACCCCTTGGTGAAGGGCGCACCTGGCATGACTCATTCGCTCACCATGGTGGTCAGGTCTGCCTCGATGTTCTGAGAAGTGTGGGGGCTGCGGCGTCCATGACTTCCACCTGAAGCAGGGTCCACCTATACCCTGCTTCGGGACCCCTCCTGCCACTGCCAAACTTTGCCTCTGGGTCCTGCCACCAGTGTGCCATCACTGCCAGGTAGGCATGCTGCGCATTCCCACTCAACAACAGGTCGGTGGTGACGTGGACGGTGGCACCCCCAGCCCTTGCCAGATGCTCCCTCATCCACTCCTTTAAAGCCCGGTAGAAGGCTGGTGCCACCTGTTGACTCAGGGTGGTGCATGAGGGAAGATTAAACTGGGGGGCCAGGAAGCCAATCAGGCACCTAAACCCCATGTTCCCGACCACCGAGAAGGGCTGCCTATTGAGAGCTCAATCATTTCCCCCAACAAATCCTCCACGTCCTTAAGGTCAACCTTCCGCTGCTGGGATTCCCCGAGCTGCCCCTGGACATGGATTGATGGTGCAGTGGCACACGCCATCACATGCCAGGGGCAGTCTTGGGACGGGGATCATTCTCAATCTGGGCTGCTGCTGCTGAGGTGCTATCCCTCCCTCCCAATTCCCGTTGCCCGCCCTGCCTCTCTCTCTCTAGACAGTCTCAGATGGCCTAACTGACCTCATGACGCCAGGTGGCATTGGGAAGCTGTAAGCCTGCCAGCCAGCCTCTGGCTAGACACCTATCTGACTGGCTCCCTCTCTCGTGCACGCATGCTGCACAGTCTTTGCCAGCCTATCTGAGTGCCCTGCCTAGGTCCCAGCCTGCCTTCCCTACTGCTTCTCATTGACCACAGCCTGTCTGTCCACCCAGGTTGCCAACCTCGAACCCTGCCTCAGCCTGACTTCCACTGCTCATGCCACGCTGCCTATCTGCTGCGCCATGGGTTCTGATACCGGGCAATCCACTGTCTGCTGCTGCTACACTGATGCCTGGCAGCCTGCAGTGCTCGGCCAAGTAGGGGTGCCAGGCCAGCCACCAAGTCCCAAGCCTTCCTGGCTTCTGCTGCTTCTGCTGCCGCCGGGTCTCAGATGACCAGCCATGGTGCCATGGGCACCCCCGGGGGCCAAGCGCTGAGCCTGTCTGCCCTGGCAAGCCGGGGTGACAAGCGCCAAGTCTTCCCGGTCTCTGCTGCTGCTGCGTCTTGACGACCTGCTATGCCCCCACAGGACTCCTAAAGCGCCCCAAGCCTCCCGGCGGGACCGAACTTTCCGAACATTCAGGGGGGTCTGAACTCCGCATGATCGAACGTACGAACCCAAACTAAGTTTTCGAACTGAACGTCTGAACGTCCAAACCTCGTTCTGTTCGCACATCCCTAGTGAAGCACTTTCTTTTAAGATCAGGAAAGGGAACTAGGGCCCTGGAAAACAATGGAGTTCTCTGACTTATAAATATGTAGATCCAAACTCCAGCAATGGGCACAGTTTGATTTTCTGTTTTTTAAATTTAAAGATAGAAAAAAATGTGACTCTTTAAATAAAAAAAACAATGCCATTGATAAACTTTACAACTATTTCTTCTGTACCTGTCCTGTCAACCAGTACAGTTCCCAAAACTTTCAAACTGAGTCATTATCTGTAATCATAGCTTTGTAGATGATGGCGAAAGCTGATGTCCTAAATAAAACCTGACTTGACTATTGTGATCAGGTTTTTTTTAATTGGAAAAAATATATTTCAAAAATAAAATTAAAACATAGGTTGCTGCTATTCCTTTGCAGTCCTAAAAAATGAGAAATGCTCATGCACACTTCAAAACAATTAAAATAACCATAATCCAAAAAATGGATTTTTCCTATTGGTTTTTAATTGGTATTAGTAAGAGGATCTCCAGGTAGAACACATTATAAAGTGATTTTTAAAAACTGTTTTTAACCAGAAAGCAGAAGTTGTCTGTAATAACTTAATTTCTTTAAATGATATGCAATAAATGGCACTAATGTGGCATTAACAGTGGGTGATTTCAGACGAGACGGGGCAGCATTCGCCCCGTCCCAGAATCACCCACATGATTCCCCACCAGGATCACTCCGGCACGTCCAACAGACGTGCCGGCTGATCCCGGCACAGAATCGGGGAGAGGGAGGGGCCGCGCAGCGCAACGTGTGGCCACACGGCCCCGTCCCCCCCACGCTCCCCTGCCGCCCGCCCTCTGGGGAGATGGGCGGGCGCCGCGGCCAATGTGGCCGCAGCGCCCGCCTGATTTGACCATGGCCCGGAATCCCACCGGGTGCCTGTGGTGGTCCCGTGGGTGCCTGCCAGATGTTACTTTTTGTTGGTTCCCACCGGGGATCTCTTTTACCACGCTTGCAGCTAGTGTCCAGTGGGGAGGCCCGGAAGCATGGTTGAAGTTGACCCCATGTGGGAATCGACCGTGGTGAACATCTGGCAGCCGCCTAACAGACGTTCAGGGCGCTTTGGCCCCATGTGGGTATTGACCGTGGTTCACTGTGATCTCGTCACGTCTGAAAATACCCAGTGACTTGCATAAAACAGTATAAAAAGTGACTGGTAATGTATGCTTCTCTAAGAGAAGCTAATTAGCATCTCCTAATCAAGACAGAGGATGCAGAACTCCATCTCAGTCAAATTCAAGTGCTCAGCACATCTGAAAATCAAGACCAAGACAGGAGGCAACCAGAATGTATTGCCTTTTTGAAAATTTTGGTCTGTGAGCTTGATCCAAAGCCTAGTGAAGTTAACAGAAAAGCTCAATTGATAGGAGACTTTCCTATTAAGCAGCACAGGAGAGAAACAAAACTCTGTGTTCCTTTCAGTCAATGACTCCAGGAGGGAGGGGAGAAATAAAAAGCTACTGAAGACAGCTTCATCTTTGAGCTAGCTCCTGGCATTTTCTGGGCAACATTGGCAGAGCTAGATCAAGGGAGTTGTGCAGTGGTGGTTGACAGGAGTGTGATAAGGATTGATAGGAATAAATTTATATAATGATATAAAACTAATCCACCTTAAGCAGAAAATAATGCATTAATCCTATTTAGACATGTTCAATCCAACCAATATGCTTTATTTATAGAACTGTAATCCTAGAATTCTAAATTGCTCTATTCGTTTTTAAATTTCTGTAAAAGATAAAGGGTCAGAAGGTAATTATGAAGAGTATGAAAAAATAAACAGTAAAAGGAGAAATTAATTATGTAATTAAAACAAGTTTCCTTTAATGGACTTTTTAAAAATATATTTTTAAAGTTTTACATAATGCCTATTTATGAAGGATTTTCCAGCAACATAACATAAACTAAAAGAAAAATTATCCCAGCAATTTATGGCTAAATGACTTGCAATTGTGCAAACACCTTCTTTCAACTAAAGTTGGATAGTTACAGCTGAGTTTTGTTAAAGGGAACATTGGGGGCAATCCCATTCCTGTGGATCCTGCGCGCGCATGCATCTGCATGGCTTTCGCACAGCACAATGTGCCAGCAATGGCGGTGCGCACTGTTTCCCAGCAGGTTGTTTGCGCGCATCGCTGCACGTTGGATACGCAGGGAATGGGATCGAGCTCAATGTTAGCAATTACAGTGATATGTAAAAAGGATTTTCGTATGTCAACTTAAAAATAAATCACATGAACTACTGACTCTGTCTCTCTAAGTGCTAAGAACTGTAAATAGGGAGGTGACCAAATTTGCAGATGACAGAAAGGGTGTTTTGAGATGGATGTGGGGCGTTTGGCTGCCAGGGATAAGGTGTAACTACTAGGGATGCTGGTCTCGACTCTTGAAGGGCCTGGTTTGGTGGCAATGCAGCCCTGAAGCTGGCCAAACTTTTTAAAAAAAGGTTTGTTTGCTTGGACAGGCATTTGGCTGCTGGCAATACAGTGTTAGGTACTGGGGATGCTGGTTTGGATGGGGCTTGTTTGGTTGCTATACAGGCCTGCAACTGCTCTTCTTGTGAAGAGAGAAGAAAGTAGGTAGGAGCATGGCAGAAGAGAAGGCTGCAGACAACAAGAAGACCCCTTTCACCTGCTCCCCACTGAACCCATCTCTTTCCCTTCCTCTTCAGGTGCACCAAAACCAAACCCTTCCCTCCTACTTCTCCTCTATCCTGTCCTTCCCTTTCATTCTTTTCTGATTTAGCTTGTCACAGGACAGGGAGTTAACTCAGTCCTCCAAGCCAGAAGGAAGGCTTGTCCCAAAGCCTACACCTTCAGAAGACTACAGGTGGCCAAGGATGCCATGAAAATCGAGGATTTGGTGGTTCAGGATAAAGGTAGGAGACGACAATGATCTATTTTTGTAACCTGCTATGGTTAATTTGGACCCGGTGGGAAAGAGAAAGTGGATGGGACCCCAGTAAGAGGGCTCTCTATCCCCCAGTGGTAGTGCTTCACACAGCAGCAAGGAGTTGCCAGTGTTAACTAACGTAACGTCCATCCAATGTTAACCCTGGGAACTCCTTGCTGCTGGGTTAAGTCATGTCACTGGCCTATCGTTGCTCCGGCTCCGCCCTCAGGCTCACTGGCTCAACCCACCCACTGCCCCACCAGCCTCAAAAACCACCAGCCGCCACTGTACACCATATCACACAAATACAGCCAGAACTGAAGTCTGAAATAGTCTCTGAATATATCAGAACAGTATGTAAATATCAACATATTGTTTTATAGTGAAACTACATGTATTCTAAATGGGGAGGAGGGGAAACCTGTGTCATTTTTGGCTCTTGAAAAAAAAAAATCCAATGTTTCCAGACACAGTGTTCATGTGTTATTCTTTGCTACGTTGGAGGCAGTGAGGAGTTGGGGACCAATGCATGGACATGAGCCCACAATTCAATTGATGAGGATTCTATTCCCAGCTCTTCTATTGACCTTAAGTATGACCTTGGCCAACTCCTATAACCTCACTGACATTTAAATAACAAACTGCCTGCATGTCAGATTATCCTAATTCCTGTGACATTTCAGTTGTCAACTTCCATCTCACACACAGCACAATAATGTGTAAACCGGCACTTGAAGGAATTTATCTTGGGAATTTTGGAGTTATAAAAAAACTCTTAACTATGGT
The DNA here is from genome assembly GCA_003113815.1 of Sphenodon punctatus. NCBI lineage: Eukaryota > Metazoa > Chordata > Lepidosauria > Sphenodontia > Sphenodontidae > Sphenodon > Sphenodon punctatus. Next base: position 6,722,171 of record QEPC01012655.1, on the reverse strand, counting down.
TAATGTGTAGTTAAAATATAGTGAGTAATCCACCCTAGCCTAATGGAATATGGACAGGAGGTGGCACATGTCAGCTACTTTAGAGCCTTCACATTGCAGTTGCTGTGCAGTCCAAAATGGATTCTGGCAGCAACCTATAGTTTTGAAATAGTATCACTAGAAAAGACTATTTGTATGGAAGTTTGATAGGTTTAATAATATCAGAAGGTTGATAAGTTCCTCCACCCATAATTTATACATTTTCTGAAATTGTTTTGTTATTAATTTTGTAAAAAATAAAAAAATTAATTGTTAAAATAATATTTTTGTTTTTTTGAACTGTGTCCTTAACCACTCAATAACAGTTTCCACGTTCTAACCTGGTGTTGAAGAGGACACAGAGTTACAGCCTCAAAGTAAATTTTCTGGGAGATCAGCTGGCTCGGGGAAATGGCAAAACCAGTTCAGTAGTAGGTGGAAGCACAGCAAGGCTGTGGCAGGGGTTTGGCGGTGGAGACGGCTAATGGGGGGGGGGGATGTTTTCTTTTCTTTTTGTTTTGTTATGGGCGGTTGGTAAGTTTGTTCTGGCCTCTTTTAATTTAAATTTGAACTATTTATATTGTTTTAGATTGTTTATATTATGTGTATTTTTATCCGTTGTATGCTGTCCCGACCTGCCATTTGGCAGGAGGGGGCAGGTTAAAAATATTGAAATAAATAAATAAATTAATTAAAATTGCCAAATATGGCTCCTCTAAGGGCAAGGGGGTGGAATCTTCCCAAAGGTTTCTGACCAGCCTCGGGCTCCCTCTGCAAAGACTGTAGTGCCACCCTGGTTTCTAACTGAAGCCCCCAAAGTGGCAACAACCCTACCAAGAAGGAGGTTTTAAGACTAAGTGGTGCCGGCACTCCACCACTTACCACTCTGAAAACTTCCTTCATTGGGTAAAAACAAATGTTCAGTTGGTGGGACTGCTCCCAGGGCCACCCTGGGTCATACAATTATGGGCAACACAGCCCAGGTAAGATCAGGGCACCAAACTGATGTGCCCGCGGCCAGGGAACCATCCCACTGGCCACATGGCCCGGGTAGGGCTGGGAGCACAACAAATGTCAAGTGGCCAGCACACTGCATGCAGTACTCCCAGCACTCCACCCCCACCATGATGGACATCTATGGCAGCCAATGAGGCACAGCATGGTAGCCGGCCATGGCAGCCCCCGGCCTGGGTATTCCAGGGCCACAACAGCTGTGCTCGCCTACTGTGGCCTGCTTTTGCCTGCTGTGGGTCACAGCCTGAGCTAGCTGTGGATCACAGATTTGATGTAGTCACAGCTCAGGCTGACCACCAACACAGCCCAGGGCAATCCCGGGCCAACATTTGGTGGCACCTCCACGCACATGCAAGGTGGGTCCTGGGCTACAGTGGGTCAAAGTAGGTTTTCATCCGTTGTGTGGCTCTTTGCAAGCAGCCTGAGTGTTGCTAGAAAATGTTCAGCGTGGATGGGTCCTAAGACCATTGCTGATGTGGCCTTTCACTACCGGTTGAGGTGGAGTATCATGAGTTCATGCTGATGCTGCTCTTTTAGGACAATGGGATCCAGGTGTTAAACAAGACCCTTACTCTGCAGTTTCAGTTCTCTAGCTACTTATCTCTAAGGTTGAATGGCCATGGAGCCAGGAATCTAATCCCTATCTACGTGGCAGATAGTTCCTGGGGTGCTGGACTAGTCAGCTTTGCTTGTATTTACTGATTGCTACACCCTAATTACATTTGGTTGAAGGTTCTTAATTTGGCAGCACACATGTTCTCTAGCACACCTTTCCTGTGGTGCTGAGCTGGCTATTGTTAGCTGCTGATCCATGGTTTACTGGATGCTTCATTGCTTACAGAGCACTCTATACTAGCATGTTTCTTGCTCCATTCACCATAAGGGGCTCACTCACAGTCACCTGGCTAATACCGAGGTCTGTCTCCCCACTGGCAGTACTAATTTTATATGTGGAAAATTATCTACATCCTAATCAACCACAAGTCTTAGCAGAGGCCAAAGATTTAGCAGGCAAGCAGAAACCCTGCTAATGGCCACACAAGGGTACAGTAGAAAACTTGTAATGACCCTGCTTAGATTGGTTACTGAACATTTACTGTTAATTTTGCAGCCATCACATTTTATGACAAAAAAAGGAAAAAATTAAAATTGGGAAAAAAAATATTGAATTGCAAATAATTTGAAATGTATAGAACATTAAGCAATAAAATTATACACATAACACTTGATGAATGAAAAAAATACCACTTAAAAATCATATGATCTAAAACTAGACAAGTTCCTTCCTTATCCTATTGACATTTAAGATGAACATTGCAAAAGGTATGCATCTAGATATAATATACCTAGATTTGCTACTGAAGAGGAAGTTCAATTGTTCTATTTTAGGCCAACAACACTGCTTATATTGGGCAAGGACATCACTGCCTTTATCCCATGTGCACAGCTGACAAAAGAAACAAAGCATCTGCTTGATCCCCTGTGCAGGCTACCTGTATCACAGTGCACAGCAACTTTGCTCTGGGGCCATTATTCCTTCTCCTGTGCAGGTACGTGAATGGGAGCAGAAAATGGGTGGGCAAGAACTCCCACCTCTCCATGCATTGGCCAACACAGACAGCTGAGCTTCTGCAAACTATCCCACCCTTGGTGTGAGATTGGAGAGGATATCAGAAGTGTCCTGCCCCTTATTCAGGACAGATTACAAAGGGTGCTTTTAAACAGATGGCAGCCCTGCTTCTTCCTGTGCCTGCCTGCTTCACCCCTGGGTTGGCTGGTCCATTTAAAAGTGCCCCACCAGATGTGCAAGTGGAGCAGCCATGCCAGTAGTGCTCCAGAACATCCAGTAGAGACATCAGTGGAGCAGGCCGGCCAAACCTGGGGTGCCAGCCTGAAGCAGAGCTGCTGTCCATCTGCTGGGCAGACCCACGCTTCAGGTTCACACCTGGCTGGCTGTTGCCCCTGACAGCAACATAGAATTGTGAGTGCCAGTGCCAGCAAGTCTATGGTGTGTGGGGACGCACTTCCTAGGCAGACTGTCAATCTAAACCAGGAGGGGCTGGAAGTGTGTGGACATGGGGGTGCAACCCTTGGAGCAGCTCCTGGGGCTGGTAGCCTCCGTGTGTGTTTGTTTGCAACCAAAGTGGCAAACTGTTCAACATGGCTAGGTGACCTCACTCTCCACAGTGGTGAAGCCAGCAATATTAGTGAGCACTTGTTATTTATGTACATTGTAACTTCAATAAAATGAATTCCCATGTGACTTTGTTAAACTGAGATATTGGTTACATTTTAGATTCTCTCTCACACACAAACAAACACAAACACAGAGCAAGCCTTGGCTAGTGGCTTGCATTGTTCTTGCTCTCTACGGATCAACGGGAATGTCCCCACTCATCCTGTCCACCAGATTCACAAGCCCCAGCCTGGGATTGCAGTGCAGGTGAGTTAAGGGAGTGTGGCTAAACACGTGAGAAAACATGACTGATTGGCTTTTAGAAAAATCACCACAAGCATCTGCTCTACACTATTCTCCCACATGACCCACACTGGAGAAGAGAACGAAAAACTACTTGCTTTCAATGGATTTTCCTAGGCCCATGATTGATGGTTAAAATCTGTATTAGGGAACAGGAATTGAAAACTGAACTAGGCTATTTTTGCCCAAAAGGTGTCTGCTCCTTATAAGGCCTTTTCTATTTCTCCCACTGGAGCTCCATATCTTTTTTCAGTATTACTTTGGAGTCTTAGGAATGCTTTTATGTTGGCCAGATTTGACATGCTGCCTTCGGCAGTCAGGGAAGGCAGGTTTGTCAGGGTTCTGTGGGACCTAAGGTTGTGTCCTTTCTGCCATTTAAAGATGGTGGAATCTATAGCCCATGTTTGACTGTCCATTGTACACTAGTCCTTGTGCAAGTTGTTTGGAACATGCAATCATAAAGATGGGCCCATGTAGTCAACGAGAGGCCCTAGTTATTCTTCTGGGTGACTTTGATACTGACTGTGATTGGCTTGTCTGAGTCTGTTTTTCCAGAATGATCGTCATAGGGCTATTTTGCCTTTTTAAAAAAAGAAAAAGAAAATCAAACAAAAAACTGTTCCTGATATTAGAATTGTTATACTTAGGGATTTTTTTTTCTAAGCAGGGTTCCCTGTAGTGATGTTCTACTGCATTTGGAAATTGCATTTACCCTAATCACAAAAGCCATTAGCCACCTTAAAAATCCATCAGTTAGAAATCAGCTGAATGTAACAGGTCTCCTTGTTTGTTAATACAACTCTATTCCTTATTGTTGATTTTAAAAAACAAACAAACAAATGACAATATATTTGCCTTCACTTATTGTACCTAATCAAGGTTAATTGTTTTTAATTTTGGCAAAAAATCGGTGTGATTTTTTAGAATTTAAATCACTTTCATGCGGTACTTATATAGAGGCATGACACTTATGATCATTTTTACAGTCATCTTTATGATAACTAAAGGTTAAGCCTAAAAAAGTTTTTAAGGATATATTATAAATTATGGCGTGTGGAGTAGTTTTTAAATTTTTTATTGTATTGTGTATTTTCTATTAATTTTTTATTGTTAACACTTTGTGCCTTAAGCAATGACCTACGGTCACGCTGTTAATAAATTTATGACTTATGAACTTAAAAAAAGGTTAATTGTTAATACAGCACTTTCAGTGTTCAAAGTGCTTTACAAACTATCTATTTTGCCCTCACAATAACCCTGTGACATAGGTCATTATTATTCCCATCTTACAGAGAGAGATAGTGACTTTCCCAGCATGGTTTTTGCAAAGGGAAGTCATACTTCACTAATCTATTAGCATTTTATCAGTTTGTTAATAAGCACGTGGATACGGGTGATCCAGTTGATAAAGTATATCTAGATTTTCAAAAAGCTTTTGACCAAGTCCCTCACCAGAGACTCTTGAGCAAACTAAGTAGTCATGGAATATGAGGAAGAGGCCCATCAAGACAGGAAATAAAGGGTAGGAATAAATGGTCATTTTTCAAGTTGTAGAGATGTAAACAGAGGGTTGCTTCAGGGGTCAGTACTGGGACCAGTACTTTTTAAGATATTCATTAATTATCTGGGAAAAGGGGTAAAAAATGAGATGGCTACATATGCAGATGACACCAAATTGTTCAAGATACTTAGGACCCAGGCAGACTGAGGAACTACAGTGGGATCTTGCATGACTAGGTGAATGGGCAATAAAATGGCAAATGAAATGTAATGTTGATAAGTGCAGGAGATGCACATAGGGAAAAATAATGTGGATAGTTCCTTGAAAATATTGGCTCAGTATGCAGCAGTCAAAAAAGCAAACTGAATGCTAGGCATTATTGCAAATGGAATAGAAAATAAAAGGGAAAATATCATAATGTCACTGTATAAGTCTTTGGTATGACCCCACCTTGAATATTGTGTGCAGTTCTGGTCACCCCATCTCAGGAAAGGTATACTAGAACTGGAAAAATTCAAAGAAGGGCAATGACGATGACAGAAAGGATGCATCGACTTCCATACAATGAAAGGCTCAGCAGGTTAGGGCTGTTTATCTTAGGGTATTAACACTGGCCAGTGGCGCACCACCATCACAAACTGATCCAGACCAGGAAGCCACTTGCTTCCTGGTCAGGATCAGGTCCGGCTGTAGAATCTATGTGATCAGGCCCAGAAGGTGGATGGTGGTATGGAGCTGCACAAACATGTGGCTGGCTGGCCCCGCCCCCATACTGTGCCCAACGACCAGCTTTCCCCCCCATGGCGGCCGCCATGGCCACCTGACGTCCACCATGGGTCACTCTGAACCAGGCCAGGCCAGCTGGTCTGAACAGCAACATGCTAGCCTGCTGTAGCCCGATTGGAGAGGTCATTCCCCAGGTGTGATAGCAGATAGCCTGGGGTATGACCATGGAGGTCTCTTGTGCCAAAAGGCCCGGGGAAACTCTGGGCCAAACATCTGGGTGGCCCTTAACAAATGTGACAGTGGCCTGTGGGCCAAAGCAGGTCCAAGCGGGCCACAACAGACCGTCACATTTGTTAAGGAGAAGAGGCAATTAAGGGGGGAATTTGTCAGAAGTTTATAAGAACTATTGTTTGCCCTGTCTCACAATAAAAAAAAACAAGGGGACACTCTCTGAAGTTAAATGGCAGCAGATTTAAAACAAACAAAAAGGAAGTACTTTTTCACTCAGTGGATAATATAGTTTTGGAAATTATTGCCAGAGGAGGCAGTGAAAACCAGCACCATAACTAGCTTCAAGTGGAAACTAGATAAATTCTTAGAGGATAGAACCATAAATGCTTGTTAGCTGGGACTTAAGCCCCTGGCTACTGGTAGTTGGGAGTGGTTAGCAGGAGATGAGACACACCTCCATGACCTGTACTTGTACTTCGCTTGAGCTACTGTAGCTGGCCACTGTTGGAGACCGGATGCTGGGTTCAATGCACCATGGGTCTGACCCATTATGGCACTACTTATGCTCCCAAGGCCACCCGGTCAATTCATGGTTAAGACAGGATTTGAACTGTGGTTTAGAGGGTTTCCCAGGTCCAAGACTAATGCATTATCCACTAAGCTCTCAAACCGAATAGACTCTAGTGTCTTCCTAAACATTTGAAAATGGAGCTGTATCATAGACAACACATCTGGATTTAATGAAGCCAAACTAGGGCCAGAACTGAATGTCTTCTTAGAGGGTAATGCTACATATTCCTCCAAATATTTTGATAGTGATAATTAAATTCTGGTACCTCCAACAAAATGTGAATCAGACATTTGGCACAGAAATGTGTCTGTTTGGGGATGAACCAGCTATTTTCTCATCTGCATTCAGCACCACTGTGCTATGGAAGAAAGATGAGCAAACATTTCTACAACAATCCTCAAAATGATTTGTTGGCACAAGCCCCATTCACCTCGAGACTGGACCTTAGTGGGCAGAAAAAATAATAATAGTGCTCTTAATTATTGGTAGACACTTTCCCTCTCTCAAATCACTCCCAATCAAATAAATTCCAGGTGCCCGTGGCAGTTATGGTAAGCAGACCATTAGTGGGAGGCATTATTGCATGACATATGGTCATTTGAATACATATTATTTACTGCAATATATGGTTAAATTGTGAATGTTGGACCCCAAAATATAAGAAAATTTACTTTGGTAAATTTGCCATATTTTTAAGAGTCAATCCGCAATTAACCCTGAGTACTGAGCTTGTCTGGAAATCTGGTCTCAGGTTGCACAATGGGAGTTACTGAGTGCTCAGAACATTTAAAAAAAATAAATCAGACTTTTCCTTTGGTGCCTAAGATTTTTTAAGTTTTTCTGAAAATCTGGCCTTCAGTCCTTACATCCAGGGTGGGGAATCTCTCTCCTTTCCTGGGGATGCTTTGAAAATGAGTACAAGCTCTAAGGACCATGTAGACATTGGAGGTGGGGGGTGAGGGGTTAAGGAGGAGGGTCTAGATCAGATCTATGCCATGGATTGGTCCCCTATCCTTGTGTGCATGCCCTCATCGCCGCTCCCTTTCCCTCAACTCACTCTTTCAGTGCTGGGGGATAGGAACTGGATCCAGGAGCCAGATCCAGGAACTGGAAAGGGGCCACATAAAAACTAGCCATGAGCTACATTTGGCCTCCCCACCCCTACTTTACAGGATGTTTTTTTCAGCAGCACCAGCAATAGTGTTCTTTCTGTGCCTTAAGTAAACTAGTAAATCTCCTCCCTGCCCAGGTTCACAATCACCCAGACAGCAAAGATAAGACCAATGCGTTGCTGCTTTAGCTGATCTCACCATCAGCCTGCAAGGCAAAGCTGGCCCCGACACTTAGCTTCATAGATGTGGGAAAGGCAGCTCTTACCTACATGCATAGTGTGCTGTCAAATACAGAGTGAAATAGGAATCTCTCAATAAGGATACTCTCTCTTCTTTCCATTATAGATCTTGGCATCCAGGGTGATCTGACTCAGCAGTTCCTTTCCATATAATGCTCTCTCTCTTTCTCCCTTTGTTTCTCTCTTGTTTTTCCAGTAAAGGGGCATGAAAGTTCTGTTGTTCTCCAACTAGGGGTTTGTTGTAATAAGAGAATTACATTAATAAGTAGCTTGTAGAGTTTGATATAAGAACCTTTAAAATATGGACAAAATACACAAAGTTCATAGGGCATGGATTTCCACTCACCTATGTTGATGCAAGTCAGGGAGAACCCAATTCAAGGCTCTTTTCACACGCCCCCCACCCCCCGCATGTGTGGGTGGTGGGAGGGTGCCTGTGCGAACACCACAGCAAGTGCAGGGGGATGGGTGGGCACCCATAGGAATGCCACCCACAGTGGGTGGGAGTATGTGTGCGCTCCTGCGCTTCACCCATCTCCACCCACCTCACCCATCAGCCACGCACAGAGCAATGGACTCTGGCGCGCGGGGGGGTGTGTCCCCCAGGGCCACACAGGGGCACTGGGGTGTCACTCCAGGGAATTAGCTCTTCCCCTGCTATGCCGTGTCAGCCACGAGCAACGGCTGAACCCCCTCCTTCCAGGCCTGTCTCTTATACACATCTAGATGTGTATAAGAGACAGCATCTCTCCAGTCCCAGGACCAACTCAATAACCAACCCCCCAAAGTCCATACAGCCAGGCCTTCAACCCCAGGTCCTGGCCAAGCCTTCCCCAGGTAAGAGACTCCCTCCTGGGCATAGCCTCTAGTCTCCCCTATACCTGGGTCCTGCTGGTTCTCCAGTCCTGCAGCACCTTGGACAGCATAGACCAGCAAGGCTTCCAGGGAGATGCTGCTCCTTTGCCTCCCTGGCAGAGACTGAGTTCCCCACTCAGACTTACTCTCTTGTATATTAGCAGAGTGAGCATGGCCAGGCTTCCTCCCTCCAGTCTTAAAGGGCCAGTAACCTGCCCACTCTGTCACAAGGAGTTTTCAGCCTGTTACCCCACAGGCTCTTCCCCAGCTATGGGGTTGGCCCTGCCACACACCTAGGGGGGTAGAGCCCTCTGGCTGACCCCCGCAAACCCCATTCTTAAAGGGGCAGCAGCCCCGCAGGATTGCTCCCTGCTACAGACTCCAATGCTGGTTGTTGCTGTGTGTGTGGAGATGGGTGTGCATCCGTGGGAGCAGACATACAGTCACCTCCACCCACTGCGGGCACACACCCATCCCCCCACCTCCCACAGCCCATTTGAAAAGGGCCCACATTGAGTGCATTGTAGGTATTAACAAAGGAGACATTAGCCCCCCACACCAGGTGGGTGTCCACCTGCCCATTTATTAGGTGTTTGCAGCAATCACTGTCCATGTGGCCAGCAGCCACCAGACATGCAGCCCCCATTCACAGTGGAGTCTCAAAGAATTCACCATTAGGGGGTGCACCCATGTGTCTGTGTCCTGTCAATGAAGTTGCATGCAGTGCCTCCATGCATACAGGTCTGCCAGTACCATAGAGTCATGGGCGGAAATCCTAGTGTCTGAGGAGTGACCGCTTCCTGACCCTCTCTCTGCTCTCACTCTCACTGATGCTGCCAGTGATTTTGGCCAAATTAAAAAATTCTGTTTATTTACACATTAGTACCTTGTGTCTATCCTGAACACAGCAACATTTATTAATTCATTAAGGAGTCTGGCTGCCAAAATCACGAGATTAGTGTAAAAATTGTGTTGTGTTTTTTTTTTAAATGCAACTTGGTGTGTGTGTGTGTGTGCGCATTATTTGTCAACGCATGACTCCAAGGGTCAGGGCAGCTCAATGCAATACCAACATACTAAAACACAATACAAACAAATCACACATATCAAACCCCCAACTTGCATATCATCCCACTTTCTACTCCTGAGTCCCACCCTGCAGCAGTGCTTAATTTATAAAAAATGAATTGCCAGGGCCCAAACCTGCTTTGCAAGCCATGCTCCCTGCCCCAGAACTTGACAGAACAGAGGAATGAACCCTGGCATCAAGCTAGTAATCTAATCACTAGACTAACCTGCCTCTCTACAGCCGAATATAAAAAGGAGTTCTTCTGATTGCATCTATATGATGGCCAGCACAGGGGATGAGGCACATAAGTCATGAATGAAAGCCAAATAATCCAATGTAGGGTTCTTCTAGCTTTCATTTCTAACCTCGAAATAGCCAAGATCAGCCTTTCCCTGGGATTTCACATTTTTGGGTGCACTCTCCTAGAGGGAATATTTCCCAGGGCTCAGCACCCTGCCCCCCCAAGCCTTGAATTTAATTGCCAGGGCTGAGCCTACAAGCCCCCACAAATTAAGCCCTGCAGTCTCCTCCACTCTCCCCATGTATTCTCCTCTACAAATCCATACCTTTCGCTCTCCCAGAGGGGCACTGGTTGTTCCTAAATACCTCTCCCCCTGCAGCCCTTACAATACAAAACCAAACCTAATCTTATAAAACTCCCACTCTCTCACAACGAAAACTTCATTCCTTCCACCTTCTACCTCCTCACCGCACTCCCAACCTCTCACCCCACTGCCAGCCCCTCCACACAATTAGCCCCCACTCCCTCTGCCAGCCAACCATCCCACACCTAGCCCCTCACCTCTCCCTCTCTCAATGGCCCATTCATTCTAATAACATGGCTATTAGAATGAAAGGCCGATTGAAATGAATGGCAGATTGGTTTCCCATTTAAGTCAATGGGAAAATTAATCTGTAAATACAAATCTGTAAATATGGAAATCCATAAAATTTGAGATACAAATCCGTAATTAATCCAAATATAAATCCTAATTCACATCCCTACAGCTTACTGTGCCTGATCCTTAGCCCTGAACCTGTGATGATCCCAATCTCTTCACTCCTTCTGTAAATACCACACCTAGACCCGGCCTGCCCAAGGGCCTGACCCAATTGGCTCTGAACTCTGGCCTGAATCTTGAGACTGTGCTGCTCTAACTATCCCTCTGGCTTGCCCTCTTAGCTCTGACCTTAAATTTTATTTTATTTTAAATGCTTTTAAAAATTTTATTTATTTATTTGTTTCAAATTTATATCCTGCCCCTCCTGCCCACAGGGCAGCCCGGGGCGGTGAACAACATTCAATATTTTTTTTAAAAAAACAATCTAAACAATTTAAAACAATTTAAAATACAACACAATGTGGGGAAACCCTGCACCCCAACCCCTCGCCAAAAGCCTGACGGAACAGCCAGGTCTTACATATACGCTGAAACAGCAGGAGAGTGGGAGCCAGCCGAGCCTCCTCCAGGAGCAAATTCCACAGCACAGAAGCAGCCACCAAAAAAGATCTAACATCGGTGGCCACCCGCCTCGCCCGGGGAACCTCCAAAATGGCTCCCACAGATGACCTCAAGGGTCGCACGGGCACATGGGGAGTGAGGCGGTCCCAAAGATAAGCAGGGTCCAGGCCGTCAAGGGCTTTAAAGGTTAAAACCAGCACCTTGAACCTGACCAGGTGCTTTATAGGCAGCCAGTGCAGAGCCCGGAGCACTGGTGTCATGTGCTCCCTGCGACCCGCCCCCCTAAGGAGATGGGCCGTAGCATTCTGCACCAGCTGCAGCCTCTGGATCAGCTTCTCAGGCAGCCCCATGTAGAGCACGTTGCAGTAATCCAGCCTCGAGGTGATGAAGGCATAGATGACAGTGGCGAGGTTGGTATCTGAGAGATATGGCCGAAGCTGCCGGACACGATGTAATAGCCAGAACGCACTCCCTGCCATGGCCACAACCTGAGATTCCAGGATGAGCCGTGAATCGAGGAGCACACCCAGACTCCGCACTTGAGAGACCATGGAAGGGCGAACCCTCCCCCCCAAGCAAAGGAGATTCAACCACCCCCCAGGTCCCCCAAGCCCTCGCCCACCAACATCACTTCCGTCTTGCCAGGATTCAATTGCAGATGGCTCGACCTCATCCAAGCCCCCACAGCTGACAGGCACTGGGAAAATAAGGAGACTGCATGACCTGGGTTGATGGAAAAGGAGAGGTAGAGCTGAGTGTCATCAGCATAGTGATGACACTGCATGCCCTGAAACCCTCTCATGATCTCCCCTAATGGCTGCATATAGATGTTAAACAAGAGGGGACAGAATGGCACCTTGCAGGACTCCACACGTGAGGTCCCGGGGGGAAGACATACATTCCCCCAAGACCACCTGGTGAGTTCTCCTGGCCAGGAATGAACGAAATCAGTCCAAGACCGTTCCGCCAATTCCGGTACGGTCCTGCAGGCGAGTCCCCAACACCTCATGATTGACTGTGTCGAACACAGCCGAAAGGTCTAGCAGGACCAGTAAGGTCTGATGACTCTGGTCCAACGCCAGACGGAGACTGTCAACCAAGGCCGTCTCTGTACCATACCCAGGCCGAAACCCAGACTGGGAGGGATCAAGGAAACCGGTGCAGTCCAGATGTTCCTGGAGCTGACATGCCACAGCCCGTTCAATAACCTTCCCTAAAAAGGGAAGGTTAGAGACCGGCTGATAACTGGCAGGAGCATCAGCATCAAGAGATGTTTTCTTGAGCAGGGAGTCTAACCACAGCCTCCTTTTGCTGTGTACCAGCTTGTCTTCTGGCCCCAGTTTTGGATACTGTTCCTTGGATGGTCCTTCTGGCTTCGTTGCTTTGTTGCTGATCCTGCACTGATTTTGCATTGATTCTTATTTTGCACCAACCACTAGGCAAGACTACCCACGACCCAGGGAAACGGGCATGTTTAAAAGAAGTTTTTAAAAAAACAACCATTTCATGGGATTATGAAAAAGAAGACTCATGGGATTAATAATAATCTGTTTAACTTTACACACATGCGTAAGTAGTTTGCTTCACATTAATGCAGACACCTGTCCATAAACGGGGATTGTACTTTAGTCTTATTGACCCATCTTTGGCATTAATCACATTTATGCCAGCAGTGACCAAGAGTATCATCAGTTAGGAGCTAGACTGAAGTAATTTCACATGGAACATCATCAAGGCATATTCTGTCAACAGTCTTTGTTTACTACATCCTATGGTGATAAAATTTAGCATTGTTTCAATGGAAGCATGATGTGAACTGGTCATGATGTCCCTGGCACAGTGAACTGTTTATTATTTGAAAAGGAAGCATTACAGGAAGGACAACAGCAGGAGGAGGTTGTCAAAGATGAAGAGAAGATCTGTAAAGAAGAGGAAGGCACATGGAAGGAAGTGACTGAGAGGAGCAGGAGAATCAGAGAACATCTGCACTAGTGGAACTAAGGCCTAGGGATGGGCGAACGCTGTTTGGAAGTTCGGAGTTCGGCCCAAACTCGGTTTGTTCGGACGACCGAACCCGAACCCAAATGCGAACATACCGAACGAACCGAATGGCGAAATGGCTGAACAGTTCGGTCAGTTCGGATCACGTTTGGGTGAGTTCAGGTGGCAAAAAAAGGGTTCACTGGAAGGTCAAACATGACAGAGAGGTGTCAGTCACTGAGGAGCAGACTGCCAGGCACTACGGGTGGAGAGGCTTGCAAGAAACGAAACTAATTATCTGCCTCCCCCCTTCCCAACACCTTCTTAGCTAGTCACTGTTCCTGAACAGCAGGTGTTGAGTAGGATTTTTAGATTGCTTTAAGTTTCATTTCAGTTTTGTACTGAAATGAAACTTAAAAACTGAAACCTTGTGTTATGCATTTCACTGTACAGACTCATTGAGTATGTATGTATTCAGTTCACTACAGACTCCTCTTCTGTTTGTGATTCCCCCCCATCCCATATATATGGGATGTATATATATCCATATATATCCATATATCCATATATATATATATATATATAGATAGATATGGATATGAATAGATAGATAGATAGATAGATAGATAGATGTAGAAAGTTGTAGGAGTTAGCTTAGTGATAGAGATAGCATTAGTGATTTAGTTTTAGTGTTTGTAGGAATAGGCCTGTGTACTTATTAGATAATCCATTTAGTTCATAACATTTAGAATAGTTAATAGCAGTTAGATTTAGATAGATACATATAATATTAGATTAAAAAAATAAATTAAAAAACCCCATATAAAAACAAAAAAAACAAATAAAAAAACAAAAGAAAACCGTATAAAACCCAATAAAAAAAACAAAAAACCATATAAAAAACAAAAAAACACCCATAACAAAATTTCCTGAATGGCCGAACCGAACAGCCGAACGGCTGAACCGAACAGTCGAATGGCCTAACCAAATGGCCTGTTCGGACAACCTAACTGAACAGCCGAACCTGAACTCGGCGAACTAACCAGACGAACCGAACAGACGAACCGAACGCAGCCAAACTGAACGGACGAACAGAACGCAGCCGAACCAAACAGACAAACCCAAACCGCGATCTGTTCGCCCATCCCTACTAAGGCCACCTTCAGACCTCCCCCACCCCTATGCATATTCTGACTGCAGGGGGAATGCGCAAGCCAGGAGTTGCACGGGGATCGACCGGTCTGAAAGCCCCACCATGCAGCTTTGTCAGCAAACACCCACAGGGATGCAGAACTGGGTTGGGGGGAGGGATGTCTGAAAGTGGCCTAAGAAACTGCTTCCAGGCTTCCTGCTGGGCGTTTTTAGACAAGTGGGCGGAATTCACAGAAGTTTTAGGCTGCATTAACAATAGCATAGTACTGAGTCATGAGAAGCAATAGTTCCACTCCATTCTGTGCTGGTCAGACCTCATCTGGAGTACTGTATCCATTTCTGGGAGCCTTATTTTAAGGAGGACATTGACAAATTGGAACTGGTTCAGAAGAGGGCAACAACAATGGTCAGGGATCTGGAAACCAAGTCCTATGAGGAAAGGCTGAAGGAGCTGGGTATATTTAACCTAGAGAAGAGAAGACTAACGGCATTTTCCCATGTGACAAAACATGCCTGATTTGCCTCTGGGAAAATCTCTGGGAGGCAAATCAGGCGTGGTTTAGTAATGTGGAAATGTTAACCTGGGTGTATTGGTGGTAATCCTGCAGGGGATTCAGAGGTGGTACAAAGCCAGAAAAACCAATTTTGCATTCCCTGCAGAATTGCCACCCCAAAACACATGGGTTAAATTTCCATGTTACAATGCTCACACCTGATTTGCCTCCCAGAGATTTTCTTGGAGGGAAATTGGGCACATTATGTCATGTGGGAAAGTGCCCTAAGAGGAGACATGATAGTGGTCTTCAAATACCTGAAGGACTGTCACACAGAGGATGGCAAAGACTTGTTCTCTGTTGCCCCTGAGGGCAGGGCTAGGAATAATGGGTTCAAATTACAAGGAAGCAGATTTTGGTTAAACATTAAGACAAAATTCCTAACAGTAAGAGCTGTTTGACAGTGGAAATAATTGCCTTGGGAGGTGGTGGGTTCTTCTTCCCTGTCAGTTTTCAAACAGAGGCTGGACAGTCTTCTGTCAGGGATGCTGTAGCTGCAGATTTCCTGACTGGAAGGGGTGGGGCTTGGACTAGATGACCTCTGAGGTACCTTCCAACTCTATGATATTATGATTTAATTTTATTTATTTATTTATTTATTTATTGTTCCGTTTTTAAATCCTTCCCAGCATAGGGGCCCAGGGCAGGTTACAATTGATCAAAAACAAACATATAAAATAAATACACATAAGTAAAACCAATTAAAATCCATTTTCTCAGTCCTCTCCAAAGCCTATTCCCACCTGCCAACTGCCTGGGCAAATAAATAAGTCTTACATTGGGTAAAAACAGACATGACGGTGGCCTGCTTATGTCTGCTGTAGCCCATGGTAGGGATGGGTGAACGCGGTTCAGATGTTCAGAGTTTGGCCCAAACTCAGTCTGTTCGGACGTCCGAACCGAATGTCTGAACTTCCGAACAGTTCAGAAAGGTTCTGAGGTTGGGGGTGGGAAAAACGTGACTTTGGGTGGGAAAAACGTGACTGGAAGGGGGAGGCAGCTGAGGAGCAGACTTCCTGGCACCTGGGGTGGAGACCAGGGGTGGTTTCAGGGTCAAATGATACTGATACCAACAAAAAGTCTTCGAGTTCAGTATCGATAGCTCTATTTTCAAGTGTTCGGCCAAGTTTGACTGAACCGAACTCTGCCAAACCGAACAACCAAACCCGAACTCAGGTTTCAAACTGAATGACTGAACGTCCGAACATCCAAACCGCGTTCTGTTTGCTCATCCTTAGCCCATGGGTCACCAGTACGTCTGTTTTTGCACTGCCAGATGTTGGCCTGGGATTGCCCTGGACCATTTCAGCAACTAGGCTGGGCTCTGAAAAGTCATAGTATGGGTTCACGCCCACCTGACTGGGCCAAGGTGGGCTAGCATGTTTGTTGTGGACCACCATGATCCAGCCCAGATTGGGACCCTCCATGGCCAGCCACCATGACTGCCCATCATGGCAGGGTGTGGAGTGCTGGGAATAGCATGAGGGACGATCTTCCTGGACACACAACTGTTGCAATTCTCCCCCTCCTTGGGCTGTGTGGGTGGCAGGATGGCAATCTGGCTGCGGGCACGTATGCTCAGTGCCCTGATACAGCCCAAACCCTGTCTGCCATGGCTTCCTGATTGTCACACCAGCTGCACATCTATTTTTACCCATTGTCTCCAGAAGATGATCAGACTCAGGCTTAGAACATTTTTAGATGAGATGCAGACCCACGACATTGCAACAAAATATGCAATTAACTGCTTTGCTTCTCCTGTGAGCTATCTGACAAAACTCCTGGATTAGTAAAACCTTGATACGGGAGGTTTTACTAATCTGCATTTTAAACTCCCAAGCTGCCCCGACAAACAGCTGATGGGAGGAGGGGCCTGGAGCATTGCTTGCTCTCCTCATCTGCCTTGACAAACAGTTGATGGGGGAAGGGGGCCTGTAGGAGCGCGCCCTCTCCCCACCTGCCCCAACAAACATGTCAGGGAAGCCAGGGAGATTGTGTGTGCTGCTCCGGACCCCTTGCCCCCATCAGCTGTTCAGGAAGCTGGGGAAAGCAGCTGTTTGTCAGGGCAGTCGGGGAGAATGCGCAATACTCTGGCGCCCCCCTCCCTCTCCATCATAAATTATCATTCTAGATCTGTGAGACTGTGCTTGTGGCCTTGGTCGATGGCCTGCCCTTGGAGATGGACCAGGGACGTTCAATCTTACTGGTCCTATTAGATCTCTTGGCAGTTTTGACATGGTTGATCATGACTCGCTTGTGGGACAGGGCAGGATTGGGTGGGACGGTTCTACAATGGTTCTGTTCCTATGGTAGGACCTAACGGGTGGGGCTGGAGGATATGTCATCTTCCCCACGTGACCTCTCGTGTGGTGTCTCACAAAGTTCTATTCTGTCCCAGCGCTTGTTCAACGTGTATATACAGTCATTAGGTGAGGTCGTGAGGTGATTTGGAATGAGGCAGAGCCGACTGAAGCTGAAGTCTGACAAGATGGAGGTAATGTTGGTGGGGAGAGCGGCGGGTGTGACTCCCCCCGTCATTGATGAGGTTTGTCCTCCGCTGCTCTCCCAGACTCTTGGATTCCTGGCTCTGCTTTGATATCAGGTGTAGATGGTGGTGAAGGGGGCTTTCTGCCAGTTACATCTGGTTCAGCAGCTTTGGCCTTATGTCTCGGACTCTGACCTGGCCACCATCATTCATGATTTTGTTACCTCGAGACTGAACTACTGCAACGCGCTCTAGGTGGGGCTACCCTTGGTGATGGTCTGGAGGCTGCAGCTGGTGCAGAATGCGGTGGCCCGGCTCCTTATGGGATTGGGTCACCATGAGCACATTACACCAGTGCTCCGTTCTCTACAGTGACTGCCTATTTTCTTCTGGGTCCAATTTAAGGTGTTAGTTTTCACCTTTAAAGCCCTACACAACCTTGGCCTGACCTATCTGCGGGACCTCTTCACTCCTCAGGTCCTGAATCAGCCCCTGTGGTCCATTTGGGGTGCCTTCTTGGAGGTCCCCCGAGTAAATCGAGGGGTCACTATGGAGAGGGCATTCTCAATGACCGCACCTTGACTGTGGAACTCCCTTCCAGAGGAGGCTCACCTGGCCCCAGACCTGCTGACTTTTCGTCAGGCTTGTAAAACTTGACTGTTCCACCAGGTATTTGGTGGAGGGGATGGGTGAGGGAGGGATGGGATGGGCTGGGGGGGGAAGGGGCAGATGGAACAATGGGTGAATTTTATATTATGTTGTATTTTAATTGTATTTTAATTGAATTATTGTTATCTTGTTTTTATTGTTGTAAGCTGCCCTGAGCTGCCTGTGATCAGAGAGGGCGAGGTATAAGCGTTTTTAATAAATAAATAAATAAATAAATCATCATCATCATCATATGATTGGGCTGCTTGTTTAAAAGCATGACTCCTACCTTGCACACCTGGGGAATTGCGGGAGTTTTTTTGAACCCATGAATTCCCACAGCTCATTTTAAAACACCCTTAGATGAATCTCCAGGGCAAGGGGGTTCCATAATTGTGGGGTACCTACCCAGAATACCTCTCTTAGGGTATTTTCAGACGTTACGAGATCACAGTCAATCACAGTGAACCACGGTCAATTCCGCAGTGGGGCCAAAGCACCCTGAACGTCTGTTTTGGGGGAGCCAGATGTTTACCACAGTCAATCCCCACCAGGGGTCAAAAATAACCACACTTCCGAGCTCCGGCCTGAACCATCTCCAAAAGCATGGTCAAAGCGATTCCCACCGGGAAACAAAAAAAAGTAACAACTGAACGGCAACCACCGGCCGGAATCAAGCAACATGATTCCCAGCTGGGGACAAAGCAAGCAGCATCGCTTCTGCCAGGTAACCAGCGACAACACAGGCTGGGGAGGGAGATTTAAAGGGCACATGGCAGCAGCCAGGACGAGCCTCCCTGGCGCCTTCTGGGTGCTTTGACCATGGCCTGGCCCGGGATCGGCATAACATCTGTTGCGCTGCCCTGGGCCGTGGTCTGCTGGTCCGATTCCCTGCTGTGGTCCCACTCCTGTCACGTCTGTTTGGGACCTCTTTTGCCCACGGGGGGTGGTTAGCTGGTTCGCCACCGCTGGGAATCCACTGTGGTGAATCGGGCGCCCGTAATGTCTGAAAATACCCTTAGTCTCCACACCCTTGCTGTACAAATTTGATGGGCAGATGGTACACGCACGCAAAAGGGTGCTTCCGGCTGACTTCAGAGGCCATGATGGGACACAGGAGACCACAGTGTAGGCTGCCACAATGAGGTACAATGCAGCTATGTTTTTGATATATACCTTATAAGTACCCTCTGGGAGAAACCAAAGTTGTAATGATGTAACCATGTAATCTTGGCTACAATGTATCTAGGCAAGGGGCTGACATTTCTTTACTTGTTGGGACTAATAAAGTTATACACATTCATAAATAGCTTACTCCATATTAATATGGATACCTATATCGAAATGATGTGGTGAGTTAAAATGCCATTCCTAATTATCTATTTCTCTTTAAGATCCTGGTATTACCTCTGTGTTAATCCCCAGACTAGTAATACATTTTAAACAGGATGCCCCAAGCCTTTTAACATTTCGGTGGAACTGTAAGACCTGGCTGTTTGCCCAGGCCTTTGGGAGGGAGGGTGGGGAGGGGGGTGTTTAGTCCCCTACCCATTTGTGTTTGGTTTTTGGTCTAGCCCTGTTTATAGTTATATTTATATTTAATATTTAAGGTTTTAAACATTTTGTATTTTATTGTATTTTATGATTTTAATGTTGGAAGCCGCCCCGAGCTGCGTTCCAGGAGGGGCGGGGTAGAAATTTACTAAATAAATAAAAATAAATAAATAAATATAGGGACCAATACATGGTCTGCATGCACACATCTTGTGCACCATGTGCACACTTGCATTGTGCATTGCATACCTTGGGCATGCACCGCACACAACATGTTGCGCGTGCCATGTGCACACGCACACCAAACACACAGTCCTTGAATTGGCTTCTTCATGATTAAAAACCGATCTAGATAACAATTAACTCAGAAGCCCTTCGGCAATATATTTTATTGTATCTTCCTGGTGAACATTTTGTATGTTTTCAGGTGTGGTGGAAAGGGATGGGAGAACTGCTATGAGTGTTTATAGGAGCTGTTTTAGGAGGGACGGGGTAAAAATCCAATAAATAAATAAATAAATAAATAAATAAATAAAAATTATTTATTTATTTTCTGAATTTATACCCCGCCCCTCCTGAAAACATCCCCATTGTGCCTGTAACATGGGAGTTAATAATCAAAGAAATAGAAAAACAGAAAAATAGTTTAAAAGCCCACAGAATTCTCACAAAATATCCCCGTCAGCAAATGAGGACTCAGTCTTCACTCTTATCCCAAGATTCATCCCTGGGCATTTTATCTGCTGCCAGCTATGCACAGACGTAGGCCAGACTCCACTAATCTTGCAGCACAAGAGATCCAAAGCGGTTCAACAATTAATAGCCCCTCAAACCGATAAGTGGCACAATGGGGGAGGGAGGGAGAACAAATGGAGAAGAAAGGAATGTGGGGGAGGGAAACTGATTTTTTGAGAATTTTTTACGAAACAAAAAAACCCAATGGCCATTTAAAAAAATCAAATCTAGTTGTTATTTAAATTACCGTCATGCCTCTAGAACCTAATTGCCCTAAACACTATACAAATATGATACAATAATATTTATTAAGGTTACAGCCCCAGGGACAGCGGCTGAGCTGCAGGCCACAGCCGCAGGCTCGAGGCCGAAAGGGCGCAGCCCTTTTGGGGCACTTCGGGGGCTGCAGAGGGTGGCAGGGGGTTATTGTTTGTTTTTGTGTGGGCTTCGTTTTTGTACAGGGCTAGGGTGGTAGGGTGGGGGTTGTAGGTAAGGGGTGGGTAAAAGGGGGGTGGAACCAGTGACTCCCCTTGGTGAGAGCGGGGGGAGCACTGGGAAGGTTGGTGGGGAGGCTCGG
>QEPC01012655.1:6635248-6699748 GCA_003113815.1 Sphenodon punctatus | reverse complement strand
GCATTGGAACAACTTGCTGGAGGAGGCCATTGACAGGGTGGCTCCGAGACGCCTTCTGCCTTGGTCTCGTCACCGCAGGACCCCTTGGTTTACTGAGGGGCTGCGGTGTATGAAGCGTATAGGCAGGAGGCTGCAGCTGGTGCAGAATGCGGCGGCTCGTCTTCTTACGGGGACGGGATGCCAGGAGCATATTATACCGGTGCTCCGAGCTCTGCACTGGCTGCCGATAGCGTGCTGAGCCAGGTTCAAGGTGTTGGTGATGATCTATAAAGCCCTACACGGTCTCGGCCCTTCATACGTTAGAGACCGTGTTAAGCGGGGGGCCACGATGGAGAGGGCATTCTTGGTGGTGGGGCCGCGGCTTTGTAACTTCCTTCCGGAGGAGGCTCGCCTGGCTCCTAGCCTATTAACATTCTGGCATAGTTGTAAGACCTGGCTGTTCGCCCAGGCCTTTGGGAGGGAGGGGTAGGGGAATGTTTTAGTTCCCCCACCTATTTATATTTATACTGATTTTTTTTGCCGTATTTAATATTTTAATATGGTGTTGTTTAAAAAAAAATTAAAATTTTATTGTATGTTTTAATATTGTAAGTTGCCCCGAGCTGTATGGCAGGAGGGGCGGGGTAGAAATTTATAAAATAAATATAAATAAATAAATAAATTATTCACCACTTAAAATATAAAACATAAAACAAACATTGTACAAATCAAATTGCCAAATTATGCAAAAAAACTGAATAAAGGGTCCATATCAAACCCAAGTTTAAACAACAAAGCTATTATTTGTACAGATAAGTTACAGTCTTAAAGCAAATAAAAATAAACTATTGTAAAAAAGCTTTCCTCAAATGAAAAGCAAGAAGAAAATAGAGAGCCACCGCTTTTGTGTTCTCAAAAGCTTTTGGAGTCAACAAAAAAATGAACTGGTGCTCTCGTGAAGGAAAGTTTTATCTCCATAGAGAGGAGTCAACCAACTGAGTCTCAATTCTTCTAAGTGGGGGCACTATACAAATACATTCTAACAGACAGTCCCTACTTCAAAGTAGCATGCTCTCTAAGTAGACAAGACAGGGGCAGGGTGGGAGAGGAGACAGAGGTATGATAAGAACGGACTTGTCCAAGGCCAAGGGCATAGGGAATGGGCCCTAGTGCAGAAGATGAAATAGAATCTCCTGCAGGGTATGTGGTTTCAGCAAGGAGTGTGGGGGCCCCCAGGGGCCATGGTACAGCTGGCCCCTGGTGCAGTTGCACTGCTATAATAGCTATGCCCTTGTCCAAGGTCTGACGTGGGGTTGGAAATAGAGCAGTAGGCCACAACCCTGAAACCGCTTAAGACCACATTAACACCTTCAGTAGCGGGCCGCTTTGTGCATATTTTGGTTCCTGTAGAGAATCTGAAAACCAAAATATGTGTGGGGTTTGGCTGGTGCGAAAGCTCCCCAATGTAGCTTTTCCATGAAACACACAGAAGAGTTCAGATCAGGGAAATCCAGCACTGCACTTTTCCGGGGGGGGCGTGGGGGTGGGGTGTTTCATACCGGCTAAAACTCGCACATAATTGGCTTCCAGATTCTCTCCTGGAGCCAAAATATGCTGCTGTCACTGAAGGTATAAATGTGACCACACATTCACATTCATGTGTGAATGGTTTAGAGTGGTTCTACTGACTTTCATTGGACTACTCCAGAGTAAGGAGTTTCAGGATTGCAATCCAGGGTCACAAACCACAAATCACTTACAGAGTTTGTGGATCATCTATTTTCCTCTCCAGCACTCTATTCCCCTGGAACATACTTTGTCCCTCTCTTGTGTGTTATTTTGGGTAGGAGTTGGTTAAATTGTGGGGGAAGAAGAGATACAGAACTTTTTTGCTGACCTGCCCCAGAATGCTGAGACTGTCTCTGCAGAGCTTACAGGAGGCCCTGCTGTGTAGTTTAATTAACAGCACATTCTTCGATTTTTTTTATGCATATATCTTCAAAGAAGCAGCAAAGTAACCAGAATTATTTCCAAAGTTAGTAATGGAATCGTAGGGAATACTTAACATTAACCTATGCTACCATTTTGTAAATATAGCTACCAAAGACATTCATTGAACAAAAAAGCAGTCGATAACAAAACAGAACATGTTTAATAGCAGCTGTTGTCTTTGTTGGCTTTTGAAAGCAGTGAGAGGTGATATGTTTTGGTATTGAGAAGCATTGTCTCAGTAGCAGAAACAATAGTTGTGTCTCTGAAAGACTAATTTTAAATATGTGCTCGTTAAAAATATTCAAGAGTGAAGTGTGGCTATGGTGTGGTCTTATCCTTGGTGATTTCAACATTCACGTTGACACGCCCTCCGCCCCCTCTGTTTCCCGCTTTCTCTCTCTCGCTTCCTCCTTTAATCTCCGACTCTGGACCGACTCCCCCACTCATACTGACGGCCATTCCCTCGACCTCGTCTTCACTCGAAACTGTTCTCTAACTGACCTCTCCTTTGACCCCTTCCCTAGTTCTGATCACTTCCTCGGCTCCTTCAGCCTTTCCCACCGACCCCCCTCCGCCTCCCCCTCTATGCGCCCCTTCCGCAATATGCAGGCCCTTACTCCCTCGGAGTTTGCCGCACATCTTTCCCCCCTTCTCCCCCCCGTTTTCGCCTCCTCCTCCCCTGACTCTGCTGTCTCTGCTCTCAACGCTTCTCTCTCCTCGACCCTTGACTCTCTTGCCCCCCCCTCTGCTCGCCCCGTCCGCCCCCTCGACCCCCGCCCCTGGCTTACCCCTGCCATCCGCTACCTCCGCTCCTGCGCCCGGGCTGCCGAACGCCTCTGGCGCAAATCCCGCTCCCTCCCTGACTTCCTCCATTACAAATTCTCCCTCTCCTCCCTCTCCTCGGCTATCTCCCTAGCTAGGCAGCGCTATTATGCCTCTAGGATCGAATCTTTCTCCCGCGACCCTCGCCGCCTTTTCTCTACTTTCGACTCCCTTCTCAAACCCCCCTGCCCTCCCCCGCCCTCTTCCCTTGCTGCTCGGGATCTTGCGTCGTTCTTCACCTCCAAGATTGACAAGATCCGTCGGGATATTGCCTCCCGCCCCCCTCCGCCCCCCGCTCCCCTCCCGCCCCCTCCCCCCCCCCCCTCCCTCCTCGCATCCTTCCCTCCTGCCTCTCTCCAGGAAATCTCTGCTCTTCTCTCTTCATCCAACCCCTCCACCTGCCCCCTTGACCCGATCCCCTCCCGCCTCCTGACCTCTATTGCTCCCACTGTCGCTCCCCCCCTTCTGCATGTTGTCAATCTCTCCCTTTCCACAGGCTCCTTCCCCTCTGCCTTCAAACATGCCACTGTCTCCCCCATCCTCAAAAAGCCTACCCTGGACCCTTTCGATCCCTCTAGTTACCGGCCGGTCTCCCTCCTTCCCTTTGCTTCGAAGCTCCTGGAACGTGTCGTCTACTCCCGCTGCCTGAACCTCCTCTCTGCCAACTCCTCCCTCGACCCTCTCCAGTCCGGCTTCCGCCCCCTCCACTCTACTGAAACTGCCCTGGCCAAGATCACCAATGATCTACTTGTCGCTAAATCGAAGCGCCACTACTCCGTTCTTGTCCTCCTTGACCTCTCTGCTGCCTTTGACACTGTCGACCACTCGCTCCTCTTGGACTCGCTTTACTCTTTGGGCTTCCGTGGCTCTGTCTTTGACTGGTTCTCCTCCTACCTCTCTGACCGCTCCTTTAATGTCTCCCTCCCCGAGTCGACCTCCCCCTCCCTTCCCCTCTCGGTTGGGGTTCCCCAAGGTTCTGTCCTTGGCCCTCTCCTCTTCTCTATCTACACCCGGTCCCTTGGTGAAATTATTGCCTCCCACGGGTTCCAATACCATCTCTATGCTGATGACACCCAACTCTATCTCTCTACCCCCTCTCTCTCCTCCTCTGTCCGCTCACGCCTCGTCGACTGCCTCTCTGATATCTCCGCCTGGATGTCCCGACGCCAACTCAAACTGAACATGGCCAAGACTGAACTCCTCATTTTTCCTCCATCCCCCTCCTCTCCCTCTGACCTGACCATCTGCATTGATGGGGTCACCATCCGTCCTGTTCTCCGTGCCCGCAGCTTGGGCTTCATTTTTGACACGCACCTCTCCTTTAAACCTTACATTGACTCTGTGGCCAAATCCTGCCGATTCGCTCTCCTCAACATTGCCCGCATTCGCCCCTTTCTATCTGTCTCCTCGGCCAAAATCCTTGTTCATGCCATGGTTATCTCTCGCCTCGACTACTGCAACCTCCTCCTTGCTGGCCTCCCTCGCTCCCACCTGTCCCCCCTTGTGGCGATCCAAAACTCTGCCGCCAAGGTCATTCACTCTGCCCGTCGCTTCGACCATGTGACGCCTCTCCTCCTCTCCCTTCACTGGCTCCCCCTTCCTGAACGTATCCTGTTCAAACTCCTGGTTTTCACGTTCAAATCGCTCCATGACCAAGCTCCCCCTTACCTCTCGGACCTAATCGCCCTACGCGCTCCTGCGCGCGCTCTCCGCTCTTCCGCTGTCCCCTCCCTCGCTCTCCCTCGCTTCTCCTGCTCGCCCAACCGCCTTCGTCCCTTCTCCCTCGCTGCCCCGCATGCCTGGAACTCCCTCCCTGCCGACGTCCGCCTCGCCTCCTCCCTCCGCTCCTTCAAATCCCTCCTCAAGACCCACCTTTTCCATGCTGCCTTTCCCAATGCCCTCTAGTCTTTCCCCTTGCTCTTACTGTCAGCCCTCCTCTGCTGACTGCTGCTACCGACCACCTTGTAACCAAGCCAAGTACACGCACCTGAGACTTCGCATCCGCCTGAATGTTTGTTTGTCTTCTCCCATGTCTCTCCCGCTGTCCCCTCTCCTTGTCTCCCCCTCCTTGTCTTTTAGATTGTAAGCCACAGGTAGGGACCGCAGCTGATTATATGTTCTGTACAGCGCCAGGTTGTTACTGGCGCTTTATAAATGTTTAATAATAATAATAAATAATAATAATATGGTGTAAGGAAACTAACTATATTTGGTTAGAATTCTACATTCTAAAAAATACGGGGTTTTTGCCCAGGACTCTAGTGATGGCCTTGACCAACCTCTGCTGTGACTGGCAGAAGCATCTCTCCTTCTCCTGCTACATGAAACAGGGAGGGAATGAGATCGACTATAGCCAGTGAGGACTTCTCTAAAAGATGGAAACAACAACGTGGCAGAAAGACACCCAACCAAGATCCCATGCTCTCTTTTTCTTGCCACTAGGTCCCCTGCTAGTAATTTTGTCACACAGGGTCTAAACAGATGGACAGTAGCTCTGCTTTTGCCTGCACCAGCCCACTTCACTCCTGGGTTGACCTGTCGGTCTGAAGAGGGGCTGCCAGATGTGCAACTGGAGTAGGATGCAGCATCTTAGAGCAGCCCTGCAGGTGGCACTCTGGAGGATCCTAGAGGACACCTTGCTGAGGGAACTGGCCAAACCTGGGGCAACAGACAAACACTGAACTCCTGTCTGTCTAAATGGGCTTGTGAGCCCTGGCCAAACACAGTCTCGCCTGGATCATAGATGCTGGTGGACCAAATGGCCAAAGCGGCAGCTTCCGCCATGTCTCATTGCCATGGTTATCAGAGCAAGCGGTTGGACTGCAGCAGGGGGTTGGGTCACCTGTCCATGTGTTCTCGAGCCAGGGCTTTCCCAGGGGGTAGGGGGAAGGTGTGTTTTCTGCCTGCGTCCTCAGTTCACCCACATGCCAGACTGTCTGTCTGAAGGCAGGCATGAAACCTGTGTGTGCATTCAGCTCTGGTTTGGGTCAACCATATACCTGCTCCAGGACTCCAGCCCGCTCCCTGTCCATCTAAAAACTCCCATGACTACGCAATTAACAATGAATTGCAAAAATAAAATTTTATCTGATAGGTTTTTATCTCACACTAAAAATATGCACATCTATATTAGAGCAAATTTTTCAGCCATTTGAAACTAAAAGGCTATTTTTGTTAGTCTGAAATATCTATTTGGAATGATTTACTTCTTTCTGCAGCTTTTGATGTACAACATACGATATAATGTTTATCGAAATCGCATTTCATGTAGTAATTAGAGGAGCAAGTTCTTTGGATTTAAAAGGGAATATGACTTAGACTTAACCAAATTGAGGCCACTTTTACACGAGGCACTTAGAAGTGCCTCTGTTGCCCCGTATTCAAGAGGAAAGCAGCACAGGACGTGTTTACACGCTCCCTGGGCTACCGGAAGTGACGTGCCACCCATTCTCTTCAGTGGTGGTGGCTACAGACGCGGGGCTTTCAAGAAGTGTGTTCTGTAGTCCTGAAAATTGAGTTCCCCCCGCGTGACTCCCCTCTTGAATACGGGGAAAGTGGCCTAAGATTTCTGTTGATATTTATGCAAATGAGGAAATCAGCTCTTGTTGATGAAAGCTCATGCCAAAATAAAGACATTTTCTTGTTAGTCTTTAAGGTGCCACAAGACTTTTTTTTTTTTTTTTAATCTAGTAGATGTTATTTTCTCTTACAGAAAAGTGTTCTTCTTAATGATGGAATCTGATGTTTATTTTTTTAAAAATGTATATCAGAATGAATATTAAGAAACCATTAGGTCTGATTTGTAGAATTAGAATAAATTGGCAATAAAGTTAGAACTAGGCATTCAGATGCCACAGTAGAGGCCAAAGTGTAAGAATAGATCTTGAACAGAATAGGAAAGAAGTCATCAACACTGTTGTGGTGACAAGCATAAAAATACTGGTGACAGATGGCTAGCACATTTATGGGTACTCGGATAAGGAGCACAAGTTATAACTCCTCCAAATTTCTTCTGAATGAAGTGGATAATGGCTTCTGACAGATTCAGTCATGGTAGCAAGGACATTAGAGAGTCAGTTTACAGTGTCACACACCTCTTTTCCTTGCCTCTCCCAAACATGATGATGTGCCAGCCAAACATGTCAGCGTGATGAAGAGGAGAGGCCGAGGAAGTGCTGAAGAGACTTCACGCTACAGTGGGCCCAGATCATCTGATAATCAGGGGGGGGGAGAGCGCGCTGGAGCTCAGCTTCGGGACTTTTCACTGACCCGGAGCTCGCCGGAACGATCACACTAGGGGCTGGCCCCACCCGGTGTGGAGGGGGGGCAGCGGAGCCTCCGCCCCCCCCAGGAGTAAGTGCTCCGCTTCAGTGCAGCAGCAGCAGCAGCAGCGGACACGGGCTGGGAGATAAAAACTGTTTGTTTACAAACACTCCTCTCCATGTGCCCTGATCAGAAGGTTGTAGCCTTATAAAGAAGGTTCGTTGAGATGGCTCTGAACATTCTCACAACTGGGTTCTGCATGCTCACCATATTCAAACAGCAGACCACATGATGGTCTCGAGCACCTCTAGTATAAAAGGCACTCTCCCCCTCTGAATGACAGTCCCTTATAACAACCCTTTAAGATAAGAAAAAAATTCCATGCGGGGCTGAAGGGTGGGTGTTGTGAGAACATTCGGAGCCATCTCAAAGAACCTTGTTTACAAGGCAGCAACCTTCTGTTCTTCTTCGAGTGGCTCCTCACATGCTCCGTGAGTGCACCAGTACATGGGCGGGTGTGCAAATGACTGCACACGCATCCCCACTTGCCTCCCACTCATCCACACCCACGGAGTAACTGCCGTTTCCCCTGGTTGCTCTGTGCATGGGGAGGAGTGGGGGGGTGAGTGGGGATGCGTGTTAGGTGGGCACGTGCGTACCCCCATTCACCATGGTCGCGTGCATCACGTTGTTCACACGGGGCTCCCCCACCCATGAACATACAGAAATCTTCATGTTCATGGGTGGAAGAGGCCCGTGTAAAAAGGGCCACATTCTCACAACTGTCTTATCTTAGATAGGAATTTAGGATGTAAAGCAATATCTATTCTATCTTGGAAAATAAATCTGCAAATATGGTTCTGAGATTATTATGGCTGCTATTTCACTAACTTTTATTAATGAAGTTATTGCTAACAGGAATACTGTCTTTAAACCCCCACCCCATAACCAGTTCATTTGCGCCCCCATATAATTAATTCACACTGCCCCGGGGGCACAAATTAAATGGTTATGGGTGGGGGCAGTGTGAATTGATTATATGGGGGTGGGGGCGCAAATGAACTGGTTATGAGGTGGGGGCAGCATGCTGTATGTTTCCCCATCGCTGCCAATGTGGAAAACGCAGTGAATGCAGCTCCCTGCAATACCAGTGATATTCCTTTTAGTGAGAGGTGCCTGTCAGATTGTGATGGTGATCTAGAAGTGGTTAGGATGCAAGCAATATCTGCATGGCCAGATATATGGTCACCTGAACAGTGAGAAAACAAAAGAGCCAAATATCCATGGCTGCGATGTGAATCTGGGAAACTGGGTTGTAAAGTGTGCTCTAAAGCAAAGTATTTAGGGGTATTGAAAACACAGGGTACCTCCATTTCCAAGGAATGGTGTGCTAATTCTATTACTTATTATGGGAAAACAAAACTAGACCAACTCAAATCCCTTCAAAAAAAGATCTGTGAGCATTCCAGCTCATTGGCACACAAATCTGCCCAGGGCATAGTTGATCAGTCCAAGAGACAGGACTTTGAGAGCTGCCTTGTTCGTTGCCAGGAGGCTAACAATGAAAGAACCCGTCGAGTTTTTAGGACTGCATATTACATAGCCAAAAAAGACAAACCGTATACTGACCACTCTGACCTGCTAGAGCTCCAAGAGCTAAATGGTGCACACCTTGCCAAAGGTTTACGCTCAAGATACAGTTCAACTGCAATTATAGATCATATCGCATCAGTAATGTGATCACAAATTTGTAACAGTATTCAGGAAATTAATGGCAAGATATCAGTCCTTATTGATGAGTCCACCAGCCAAGTGGTTAAAAAGGCACCGTTCTGCTGATGACCCACAGACCAGAGTGTGTGCCAGCCCAGAAATCGAAATGAATCCAGTGTGGGAGATTATTTAGAATATGTTACTTGTGAATATTGTTGTAAATATGGATATGGATAAAGAGTCAAGTCTGTTGTCTGCATCCTGGTCAGCCCTGAAATGTATCCTGGCAGGTTCCAACATGCTGCAAAAAACCTAAGGAAGTTCCTGTGAATAAATATACTGTAAATAGTTGCATTGGTGTGTTGTGTCAGTATTGCAGAATACAGGAGAATATTTCATATATAATCATATCATTTTATGCCCTTACTGATTAACAAAAGATTAATCACCCACACCTTTTGGGAGAGTTATGTTATGACATGGGGTTCAAGCACAGTGGGGTTAGGAAGCTATACATGACTGCCTTGTGGCACAATCGGAGCCATTATGTGTGGTTTTCTGGGGGCACATGGGTTTCTGCTGGTTTATGTGTGGTTTTCATGGTTTTCTGGGGGCACATGGTTTTCAGGTTTATGTGTGGTTTTCTGGGGGCACATGGGGACATGGTGGGGGAAGTGGGGGTCACTGGTTTATGTGTGGTTTTCTGGTTTATGTGTGGTTTTTCCACCTCCCGTTCCCCTGGCTCCGCCTCTAGGCTAGGCTCCACCCTAGGCTAGGCTCCGCTCCTATGCTCGCTGGCGGCTTTGCCACCAGCAGCCCGGCCAGCCTTAATGACCCACCAACCTCATAAGCTCCTGCACGTCTCAATTTAGCACTACACCACTGCTGATAATGTGTCCCAAAGACACTAAACTGGATTGTACTCCTGACTGCACCATATTGTAGTTTTTGGCCAGATTTTATTTGGTGAGTCTGCCCAAACCCCAAAGGCTCATGTCTGGGCCTATTTGAGCCCTTAGGATTCAAGGAGAGGTTGGGGGAGGGGAAGAAGGGTTCAAGCACACATTGGTCTTGATCCCCTTGTGTGCCAAATGAGCACTCATGGAGCTGCTGAACTCCACACAGGGTGCAAGAAAGAGGTGAAGCTAGTGTGGTGAAGTGGATAAGGTGCCCTCCCTCCACAAAGGGAACAGGAAAGCAGTGAAGCGAGCGTGGTTTAGTGGATAAGGTGCTGGACTTGGATCTTGGAAACTAGAATTCAAATCCTGACCTAGTCATGAACTCACTGGGTGGTCTTGGGCAAGTCACAATCTCCCAGCCTCAGTTCCCCATCTGTAAAATGGGAATGTGTGTTTCCCTGTGTTCCCCCTCACCCTTGTCCATCTTAGATCGTAAACCCACTGGGCAGGGACCTGTCTTCAAAATCTGACTGTAAAGTGTGCTATAGAAATTTTTATTAGTAGTAGGTGAAAGAGGAAAAGCCTATGTGTGGGTGGGTGCTTCAGCAGCAGTAGTTAAAGCCATCATTTCTGTGTGCTGGGTGCACCTTGCCCCTGGGCATTTAGACACACAGTGCAACTCTACTCTATAAAAGGCTTTGGTACACACTAGTCCTTTGCACTGTAAGTTCAAAAAAAGGATTTGTGATGAGGAATTAGAATTAGAATTAGAACTGAGATCTGTGGGGTGCTGAGCACCTAGGCCAGGCACTGAGGGAGCTCAGGACCTTGCAGGATCAGCTTCTATGTTAGATAAGTAAATGGTTTGAAAGTTTGAAAATAATACACTATCACCAAATATATGTCTAAAATACTACATATCAATAATTTTTTCACCAAAAGTATCTGGAATAATACATGTATATATTATTCTATACTATCCATGCTCTATTTGGTCCTTGACATGACTACAAAATGAAACAAGCAAATAAATAAATAAACATAGATAGAAAGGGATTAAAATTAGTAAAATAACTAATCCAAAATGAGATGATATAGTTCTATACTGATAGCCAGCTGTCCCTCCTTTAATACGAGGGTCTTTTGCCTCTCTTTTTCCATTAAATAGCCAACAAAGGCCATCGCCTGAGTAATTTTGTAGTATCTATCAGAGAGCAACATTATTATTTTCCTCTCTGCCGGAAGATCTTTTTGAATATTAGTCTTTCTATATAAGTTGTTACGCAAACTAGCATATTGTCGACAGCAGAATAGGTAATGTGGAAGATCCTCGATTCCCATACTACAGCAACAACATATCATTTCCTGGTAAGGGGTTCCTCTTTACCTCCACTCCAATACAGCTATTGGCATTATCTGAAGGCAGAGGGCTAAGAAAGCTCTCTTTTGTTTTATAGGAATATCTCTTTTAATGTAATACAGCCCTCCTTCTTTGGAATTAACAATTTATACCATGGGGCAGACTTTACCTTCTGGATTAATGCTCTAGTTACTTGTCTATCATCCTTGATTCTGATCTTAAGCATACGTTTCGCTATTTTAAAAGGAAAAGTTTGTAAAAAAGGGAAAGAAAAGCCCAGCTTCTCAAAGGTACTTTTAATCCCCTGCCACCATAGGCCTTTACCATTTATCATTTCCTGCTTTTCTTTCAAGCAATGATGGGAAAGGTCATCTGCCGGGAGGTACCAGATTTTCATGGTTGTTATGGTTATGGTTTCCACTAGGTGTGATCTACTGTGACTCTACTGATCTTGCCAAGCAACTTCTAATCTTAATATAGCTGATGGAGTTGCTAGTGGGACCTGAAGCAATTTCTTCAGGAATTTGTTTAAGATGGGTTCCAACATTTTTTTAGCTCTTGGCAGGTGCCCCCAGAGAAGAGCACCATGTCTCAGCTTGGCAATAATCTTAGCATCAAATGTTTTGATTGCTGGGTCAATTTGAAGAACTTATATTAGTACCCACCGTGGCTGTTAAGCTCCATTTTAAGGCACTCAAATGTGGGATCCACACGAACTGTTATACGAAAATGTAAAATTTTTACGAAAATTAAAGATCTTAACTTGTTCAATTTTCAAACCATCCATGTCCCATCACGGAGCCTTAAATATTTTTTCAAAGACGATGACTTTTGTTTTTTTATAATTAATTTTTAAATCCTGAGTTACGCATTCTAGTCCTAAATCATTTAATATTCTCCTAAACCCTAGACCTGATGTAGATAAAAGAACTGTATCAGCATACATCAATATTGACACTCTCCTCCCCTCCATATATCTCCCTGTATCTCTGTGTTTCACAATCAGGTCATTTACATATAGATTAAATAATAGTGGGGCAAGAAGACAGCCCGGATGGACCCCTCTGGTGGTTGGGATGATGTCTGTTATAGCCCCTTTGCTATTGTACCTGACTCGCAGCCCAGCGTTAGTATACAGAGATCTAATTAACATCAAAAGCCTCTCATCAATATTCAATATCTCTAATTTTCCCCAGAGTCGTTCTCTGTTTATGAGGTCAAATGGTGAGGAGAAATCAATAAATGCGACAAACAGCTTCATGTCCTTACTTCTAATATTTCTCCACCAAATGTGCCAAGATGTAACAATGGCCTAAGGTATTTCTATTTGGGGTAAAGCCTGCTTGCTCATCCTCCAGAAGTCTATTTGCCACCACCTAACTTTGCAGCCTATCTAGTAATAGCTTAGAATATATTTTAGATATTATAGGAAGTAGACGTATGGAACGATAATTTTTAGGATCGTTTTTGTCTCCCTTCTTGTAAATAGGTATAACAACAGCCGCTTCCCAATAATCAGGTATCATACCCGAACCATTAATCAGGGTAAAAAGATTAGCTAAGGCTCCTGCCCACCACTCTGGCATTAACTTGAAGACTTCAGGTGCCTTCCCATTTTTTTGGTTGCCTATTGCCTCCATTCTCTTGTCTTCTTTAACTGGATCCCACAAAGGGAGTGGTATAGCTGTCCTCCGCTCCCTCAAGTTGTTACACAGGGAGCTAGAGTTAAAAATATCAAGAAAATGTGTTTCCCGGACCAATCTGTTTATTTTTGTCTCCACATAGAGGTTATCACCTATCATGGAGCAATTGATCAGTCTCCAAAATTCCTTCCCATTGTTTTGTCTTAGCGCTTCTAACAAATCATCCCACTTTTGTTTTTGGTACTGAATTTTCTTAGATTGCAACATCTTGTATAACCGATATTTTTGTTTATATTGAGACACTAAGATCACTCTATTGTCCTGTTTAAGGAGGCGTGCATGTTTCTGTAATGCTGACCTAGCCCTATAACTACCCTTATCCCACCAGCCATGTAAGGTGTTCTTTTTTCTTGTTGTTGTATTAACTTTAGTAAGAATCGGTTTCAGGAGGAAGAAAAGCTCTTCAACTGCCATTATAGCTTCTCCTGGGACAGCCGTGCCTAAGATCAAGTTTCCTAAGCACAGCGCTCTTTCAGAGGACAATTCTTCTAGCACTCCAGCGTCAACTTTGAGTGACCAGCAGATTCTGCTAAGACCTACTTGCTCTATATCCCCTTCATAGGGGACAGTCTCTTCAGTTAGTACCCTACCTAAACCTTCTATATCCAGAATAATGGGGAAATGGTCACTTTCTATTCTATAGCCCACTCTAAAAGACCCCATAAATTTCAATAGAAAAGGGGTAATGAATGCGTAGTCTATTACACTCCCACCCTGGGCAAAGGAGTATGTTAAATTACCTGGTATACCTCCCCCCCAAATTACTATTAAGTATATACAAACTATTTTCTATAATAAATTAATACAGAATTTCCCCTTCCTTATTTACCTGGTTGTCTCTCGAAATTCTACCCTCATTCCAATCCTCCTCATGATCCAAAAGATTTGTTATATTCCAGGCTTTTCAAATTTTCTGGTTATCAGGGCCTATCCTGGCATTAAAATCCCCAAGGATAATACTCTCTTCTCCACTATCGACATCTTTTAACTCTAAACAAAATTGTTTAAATCTCCCCCAAAGACCTGTTTTCAAACTATGAGGAGGAAAATGTAAGTTGTATAAATAGAATGGAAATATCTATTCCAGATAGTATGTACCTCAATACCAGTGCAAAACTTCCAAGCCTTTTAATACTACATCAGCTTTAAGGCCAAGGAATATGTATTTGTTACTGCTCCTGTTCTATTACAAACACAATACACTTCCTGTATGCGAAATCATTTCCCCCTAAATGAACTACCCTATATCTGGTGCCTCGCCTCGTCCCAGTAGTTTAGGAAAAACTGACATATATTGTGCTCACCACATTCCTGATCTCCCAAACCAAGCTGCTTGGATCAAGTTACCAATCCCAATTCAACTTTGCAGATTACGTGTTAACTATTGCACCAGAAGCAAACTCCCATCCACACAGATGTTAACTGTTACCAATATGGAAAAAAAAAAATCTAAGGAAGTGATGTCCCTGTCTCCTCCACCCAATGCTCACCACACCACTGACCTAAAAAATACGGTCCCAAACCAATTCCCTCCACTGCATTGGAGCTAACCTGAAAATCTGCCTCCAATAGAAGCCTAGACTGCCAACTTTATACTCCATTATACCTCTGCAGAAACACCTTACACACTTCCAGATCGTTCTTCATTCCCTCTGACACTCACCCTGACTATGGCCCTTTTCACACAGACACTCTAACACTGATAAAATGGGTGTTACATTTTATTATACATGTTTCAGGGCACCCATAGAGCACACCTGCAGCCCTGTAGTAAAATAAAGTAGGTGTTAATGACTTAAACATTATTAATGTCTTCAGTTATTAGCTCTCCTTCATTACTGCATATTGAATTTACACTTTCCTACTAGTTTAGTTTCAGAATCCCTTTTTAATTGTCTTCTGTGATTTTTCATTGATCATTGCTCATGAGCCATTTGAAGAAGTCTGTGAACAAGTGATTTGGTTTTAAATCCTGCGCTAGTGCCGGCATTCGATAAGGAGATAGTGGCTTGACTAACAGTGTATCAAATATCTGGCTAGAAAGGGTTTTTTGGTTTGTTTTTGTGTGTGCAAACAATAGTGTTAGTTATTGAGGAAGAACTGCATTCGACTCGGTAATTCAAACAATAAAAGTGGAAATGATAGTTTAAGGGTAAAACTCTATTGGCCTGTTTACTGGAAATATAATTCTATAATTCTATTATGCAGTGGTATTTTTCACAGCCTGCTTTTAATTTCACCATCCTAGAAATACAGAGATCTCGCCTACGATAAGTAATCTACAGGTGTTCTTCCTGATAAATTTGATTGCCTGGGGTTATGTATGTACCACAGAATCTCTGTGTTCACAACGCTTTTAATCAATGGAGTCCAAGGAAAAGAAAGGAAAAATCCCTGCAGGCAGAATTAAAGCAATATAAGTTGGTTTTGATTTTTTCCCCTTTGTAGGCACTGGCAGTACTGCATAGGAGTTTTGCCATCAAATGCAAATATAAATAAAATACGTGAGAAGTCTCTAGTTTATTGGGATTTGGTTACAGGTGAAAATAGGAATAAATAAAGGATGACATCTACTGTGCTGAATATTTCCTCACAGACTTCTCTCCACTTGCCAACTGGAATGACGCTTCCTTCTATTTCCCCTTCTGTATAACCCTCATCTCTTTCCTTGGCTTGTCAAAAGCATAAACGTACAGCTTGGACTTTAAAAACAGTGACAGTCATGACCCCCTGGGTCCTACCTTACCCATGAAGCAGCCTGGGCAAATTCTGAAACCAGGCAAGAATGTTGAGAATTGCCCTGTCTCTACTCACTCAACAAGATTCTGCTGACTTATAAAGCCCTAAAAGGTCTGGGCTCCACATATGTGAAAGGCTGCTTCTTCCTTCATGTCGTCTTATCATGGCGGCGGCCGGCACCTGCAGCTGGGAAGACAGGACCACCACCACCGCCGGGTTTCACACCCCCATGGGACTTGCCATCGGGGGCTGGGAGCCAGGTAGGCTCACCCCGACAGGGGAAGGAGCTGAACCCCCAAGCCAGGTCATGGTTCCTCCCTCCATTGCAGGAGGGGTGGAGTCGGGGTCAGAGGCACCTCCCACCCTTGGAGGAAACTTCTGGCAGGAGGGGGGGGGGGTAAAGCCTAGGGTGGCTCGGCACTGCCGCAGGACATGGCCGCTGCCATCTGCAGCTGGGGAGACAGCACCACTGCCACCAGGATTTGGATCCCCCTGGGACTTGCCATCGGGAGCTGGGAGCCAGGTAGGCTCACCCCAACAGGGGAGGGAGCTGAACCCCTGAGCCAGGTCGTGGTTCCCCCCTCCATTGCAGGAGGGGTGGAGGCAGGGGCAGGGGCTCTTCCCCCCCCCTTGGAGGAGACTTCCGGCAGGAGGGGGGTAAAGCCCAGGGTGGTTTGGCACTGCCACAGGCGCACACCACAGGGCATGTGCCTAAGGACCATGCCAAAGGGCCCTTGCGTGTGGCCCTTAGGTGAGGGCTGGGGGAGGGGTGGCCTCTTATAGGGCTTTTATAGGGCTTGTATGCTGGGTATGAGTGGAGGGGGGTTGAAGGAGGGATGGTTGTATGGGGATGATGACCTCCTCCTCTGATATGTGGGGTGGGGGAGGGGACTGAGTTGGGGAGGGTTGGGTATGTCCCTCTGGTGTGAGGGGGGTTCGACCAAACAAGGGGAGGGGGTCCGCAGCCATTGGGGTCATGATGGCTCGGGGTAAGTATGGTCTGCCTGGGAGGCAGAGGACAGCGGTAAGGAGGAACAGGTATTTAATTCCTGTCCCTTGTATAGGCCCCCAGGCAAATAATGCAGGGATCGGGATCAGGGGAGCCCCTGATCTGGGTCTGTTGCTGTTGAATGTGAGGTCGGTTGGTAATAAATCAACGATGATCCGAGAGTTGATTCTGGATCAACCGGCCGACCTTGTGTGTATTACAGAGACCTGGCTGGACAATGAGTCGGGGACAATATTGGCTGACCTTGTTCCAGCTGGGTACTCTGTATAGCACCATCCAAGGGCAGAGGGGCAGGGAGGTGGTGTAGCTGTTGTTTTTAAGGATACTTTTTCCGTGAGGCAGTATTCTGTGCAGACCATCTTGGGTATGGAGGGGAAGACAGACTAGGGCTTCTGCTTATACTGCACACCTACCTGTATGGCAGCATCCCTACACGCTCTAGTGGAATTGGTGTCGGATGTGGTCTTGTGGTCCCCGAGGACTTTGGTCCTGGGAGACCTCAATATCCACGCTGATGCCAGTCTTGGGAGAGCAGAGCATGAGTTCATGGACTCCATGAGTACCATGTGACTGTCTCAGAGGGTTAGGGACCTGACTCACAAGGGGGGACATACCTTTGACCTGATGTTCCTTCCATGCATTTCAACTTTGAGGCGGGGGATCTGGTGCTAGGGGATGTAGTAACTTTACCCCTGTCATGGATGGATCATTACCTCCTCCGGACCAGGCTCCTGGCACATGTCTGCCCCCGGAAAGGTGTAGGACTGGTTCATTTGGTCCACCCCCGGAGACTCATGGAACCAGAAAGGTTCCAGAATTCTCTAGGGGAATTGCCCCCTGATCTTGATGACCGCTTGCTTGATGACCTCACTGCTTTTTGGAACAGCTTGCTGACTGAGGCCATCAACCGAATGGCCCCCAAGCATCCAATCCCAGAGTGCCGGTGGTGGGGAATCACTGTGGTTCATGGAGGACCTGTGCCAGATGAAGCAAGATGGGCAGCGGTTGGAGCGACAGTGGCACCGGATTCATACTGAAGCTCACCGATTGCAGCATAGAGCTAGTTTAAGAGCATATGCTGTTGTGGTGCGGGCAGCAAAGAAAGAATTCTTTGCTGCCCGCATTGCATCCATAAAGTCATGTCCAGCGGAGCTTTTCTGGGTGGTGCAGCGGCTGGTCAGTCCGGCTTCTCTCCGCCTGGAACTGGAATTTTCCAGTGCCCACTGTGACATGTTTGCTGACTTTGTTGCAGATAAAATCGCTCAGATTCATCACAAACTCCATGCTGCACTTATGACAGGGAGTGAACTAGAGGTAGGGGAAGCCCCGTCATGTCAGTTTTTGTGGGATCAGTTTCAGTGGGTGTCACCTGCTGACGCGGCAGAGGTCCTTGGGATAGTGAAGGCCACCTGTTGTGAATTAGATCTGTGCCCATCCTGGCTGGTGAAAGCAGCTGGGAGGCATTAGGACCATTGGTGGCGGGGGTGGTCAATGCCTCTCTTAGGGAGGACAGAGTGCCAAGCCGCCTCAAAGAGGCGGTGGTGTGGCCTCTGCTCAAGAAGCCATCTTTGAGCATTGACTCCCCAGTCAGCTATTGGTCAGTCTCTAAGCTTCCCTTTTTAGGGAAGGTTATTGAACGGGTGGTGACCCAGCAGTTACAGGAGCTTCTAGACCGGGTCAGTTTTCTTGATCCCTTGCAGTCTGGCTTTCGCCCTGGGTTTGGCATGGAGACTGCACTTGTGACCTTGATTGATGACCTATGCCATGAATTAGATCAGGGCAGATCATCTATTTTGATCTTATTGGATCTGTCGGTGGCATTTGATACCGTTGATCATGAGATGTTGGTGACAAGGCTGCGGGACTGGGCCGGGGTGAGTGGGATTATTCTTGAATGGTTCCGCTCATTCCTGGCAGGGAGAACTCAGCGAGTGATCCTCAGGGAATATACGTCATCTCCCTGGGACCTCATGTGTGGAGTCCCGCAGGGTTCTATTCTGTCCCCTCTCTTGTTCAATGTGTATATGCAACCCTTGGGGGAGGTCATGAGAGGGTTCGGCATGCGATGTCATCAGTACTTCGATGATACACAACTTTACATCTCATTTTCTGGAGATTCAGGCCTGGCAGTCTCGGTGCTTACCTGGTGCTTGGCAGCTGTGGTGCACTGGATGAGGGCAAATCATCTGAGGATGAATCCTGACAAGACGGAGGTAATATTGGTGGGGAGGGCTGAGGGGGGGTGACTCCCATTATTGGTGGGGTCTGCACCCCTCTGGCCTCTCAGGTCCGTAGTCTGGGGGTGCTCCTCGACCCACAGCTCCACCTGGATTGTCAGGTGGAGGCTGTGGCGAGGGGAGCATTTCACCAATTACATC
The DNA here is from genome assembly GCA_003113815.1 of Sphenodon punctatus. NCBI lineage: Eukaryota > Metazoa > Chordata > Lepidosauria > Sphenodontia > Sphenodontidae > Sphenodon > Sphenodon punctatus. The sequence continues at coordinate 6,680,891 of QEPC01012655.1, read as the reverse complement.
TGGTGCAATGACTGCAGCTGTATGTCTCAGACTCGGACCTGGAAACCATCATCCATGCCTTCATTACCTCTCGATTGGACTACTGTAGCGCACTGTATGCACGGCTACCTTTGAAGATGGTCCAGAGGTTGCAGCTGGTGCAGAATGTGGTGGCCCATCTCCTAATGAGGACAGGTCACCGTGATCACATTACACCTGTTCTCCGCTCTCTGCACTGGCTGCCTATTGTCTTTCGGGCCCAATTCAAGGTGTTGGTGATGACCTATAAAGCCCTAAATGACTTGGGTCCTGCTTATCTCCAAGACCACCTCAGGCCCCGGGTTATTTCGCGGCCCCTGAGGTCGGCCAGGGGTGCCTGACTCGAGATCCCTCGGGTATCCTGGGTGGTGATGGCGGGGAGGGCATTCTTGGTGACCGCACCTAGGCTGTGGAACTCCCTCCCAATGGAGGCTCATTTATCCCCTGTTCTGCCAGGCCATCAGGATGGGGGGGGGGGGAAGTTGGGGGGGAGGTTTTTCTGCTTTTTAGTATCCTTGCCTTTTAGTATTTTTGATATTTTAATGTTTTAGTTTGATGTACTTTTATTGATGTTGTTTTGATGTGTTGTTTGCCACTCCGAGATGCCGATGTGCAGGAGGGTGCAGGGTATAAGCACTTATAATAAATAAATAAATCATGGCCTCTCCAGTCAGCTGGGTATACCCTCTTTTATGTGCCATTTGCCTGTAAAGTTTCAATTTGTCTAAAGGTTTAGATTTGTCTAAACCTGAACCTACTCATCTTCTGGAGACAATTTAATTTATTTTTATTTATTTAGATTTATACCCTATTCCTATTGAGGCTCAGGGCCTTTACAACATAAAACAAATAAAAATATCTAAAACAAAATCACCTAAAAACTCGACCCAACCCCACCCTAACCTATCCCTGCCTACCAAATGCCTGAACAAACAAACAAATCTTATATCACTTCCAGAAGATTAGCAGGTCTGGGCTTAGACAAATATCCAAAGCAACAGAGGTCCACAACCGTGGGAAGCCAGCAAAAATGCCTCTCTACATGCCCTTGTTGTGAAAACTTGGTGGGCAGATGGTACTTGCAAGAGAGAGCTCCTGGCTGACTTTAGAAGCTATGATGGAACATGAGGGAAAAGGTGGTCTTTCAGATATTTGAGTCCAAGCCATTTAGGGTTTTATAGGTCAAAAACAGCATCTTGAATTGTTCTTAGAAGGATATTGGTAGCCACTGCAGACTCTAGAGCACTGGTGTATTCTGCTCCTGGCAACCTGCCTTGGCCTCCAACAGAAGATGAACCACCATGTTTTGCATCAGCTGCAGCTTCTGAACAGTCATCAAGGGCAGCCTCGTGTAAAGTGCATTGCAGTAGTCTAGCTTTGAAGTTACAAAGGCATGGATGACAGTGGCCAAATCTGTATCTGATAGGGATGTGCGAACGCGGTTCAGATGTTCGAAGTTCGGGCTGAACTTGGCCTGTTCAGATGACTGAACCGAACGTCCAAACCAAACGTTCAAACAGCCGAACAGTTCAGAAAAGTTCGGATGAATTCGGATGAGTTCGGGGGTGGGAAAAACGTGACTTTGGGTGGGACAAACGTGTCTGGAAGGGGGGAGCAGCTGAGGAGCAGACTTCCTGGCACCAGGAGTGGAGACCAGGGGTGGTTTCAGGGCCAAATGATACCGATACTGAAAAAAAAAAATTGATTTCGGTATGGGTATTGGTATCGATAGTGCTATTTTTGGATGTTTGGCCGAGTTCAGCCAAACCGAACTCCGCCAAATTGAACAACCGAACCTGAAGTCGGGTTTCGAACCGAATGACCGAACGTCCAAACATCCGAATCATGTTCTTTTTACACATCCCTAGTATCTGAGGGAGGAAAAAAGGTTGCTGCTTTCTCACAAACTGGAGTTTGTGAAAAGTGCTGCTGGCCACCGCTGCAACCTGTTGCAGTAATGGATCAAAGAGCACCTCAAATCTGCAAACCTGAGTGATCAGGGAGGGCTGGATCCCATCAATAACAGGGGTTCCTATGTCTCCCAGGTCACAAGGTTAGACAACTATCACCATCTCAATCTTGTGTGGATTCAGTTTCAATCAACTTATCCATATCTAGTCTCCAACAGGTGTCAGGCACTACTGGGTAAACATTGAGACTCCAGGACCTAGTGTAGCAAGGACATTTGGGCAACACTCCCTGGAGGGGTGACCACAACATTTAACTGAAGGGGAATTAGCTCAGACCCTTGCCACTGCTCTGCTGAGTCTGCTACTCCACAGGTCAGCCACAACAGGCTCCTGACTTCAACCTTGGAGCTCACTAAGATTTGGTCTCCAGTCTCCCTGAATAGCCAGCCAGAACCACCAGTAGTACAAATAAAGAGAGTCTCTGGGCAGAAACCCCACAGTCCCATCTGGGTCTTTTTTGGGTTCCTGAAGTGCGGGTTCCCTTCCTGCACTCCCTAGGCTGTCCAGCTTCTTCTACCCAGGAGCCTTCCAGCAGAGCTGCACTGACAGCTAAGCTTCTTGTATAGGTCATCCTTCCTAAGTGTCGCTCATTAGCTTCTCTCAGTGAGGAGGGTGTGGCCTCTCTCAGACTTCTCAGAAGCTCTTCTACAACCCTGCCACACCTGGGTGAGATGAAAAAGAGGAGAGAGTCAGGTGTCATTAGCACACTGAGGGCACTTCATTCAAATTCTCTGTATAACTTCGTCCAGGGGCCTCAGATACACACTGAGTAATGGGGACAAGATGGAAGTCTACCCCCAAGGGGACAATAAGCCACCATTATGTCTATTGTCCATGAAAACTTTTCCATTAAACCAACATGCATAAGTTCTTTTAATCATTCTGAGAATGATGGTAAATTGGGAGTTTTCCATTTCCTTAAAATTAACCGTTTTGCAACCAAAATATTATAGGTAGACATTTTTTATGAGAGCAGACAATGGTAAAGAGTCCATAATCCCCAATACGCATAATCCAGATGATGGTACCATGTTAATTTTAAGTATCTTAGAAAGTGCTGCACATATGTTAAGCCAAAAATTAGTAATTCTAGGACAAAAGAATAAAATATGAAACCCAATCTGGTTTCCACATCTCCAGCAATAGTCATTCAGGGCTAGCCCTGCTTTAAATAATCTATCTGGGGCCCAATACAACCTGTGTAAGACCTTGTTCTGAAAAAAATTAAAAGCAGTGAATTAGATGTTTTACGACGTGATTTCCAGATATTTTACCATTTCTCATCCGTTAAGAATATCTGTAAATCCATTTCTCATTTACCTTTAATGTTAATATCTGCTGGATATAGTAGCTTATTGGACCATTTGTATGTATTCGAACAACATGATATTTATCCTTAAAATACAATACATTTTTTTCAAAATTTGTGTATGATAAATTATTCCATATGTTCCCATACGTCTTCTTCAGCTGAGCACTAAGTTTTTCTTGTAAAATATCTCATGGTCATTATGTAACTGAAACTTATTACATATATCAGCCAAAGGTGCAAGACTACCATTCTTAATGATGGAATTTATTGTTGCTATATTCTTTCTGTTCCAGAGATCTGAAATTCCTGTATTATCTCTAAACTTCAATCGAGGGTCTCACCATAAAGGAATAAAGGAAGACCTCATTAAGTCAAAAGATGTTAAAGCCTTAATTTTGTGCAACACACTCCTTGAAGAGTTAAATACAATATTTAAGTTCAGAGGTCTAGGCAAACTCTTAAGAAATGGAAATGAGTATAATGATCCAAATTTAGAGGCTAAATTTTCTTCCATGCTCAACTATATAGGTTTGTCCCCTGAAATAGTTTCATACATCCAATATTTAAGCACCCTCATGTGAAAAGTCAGATAATATAAATAAAAGTCTGGGACACCTACTTCATCATGGTACCATGCGCTTTTGAGGGTTCTGGCCACCATTTTTGTTGTTTTAGATTGCCATATAAAATTGAACAGGCTGATAGTTGGCTGGGGAGTCAACATCCAAAGTTGGCTTTTTAAGCAGGCGCTGGAAAACTTCAGTTTTAAGAACATCCAACACCGTACCCTACTGAAAGAAGGCATTGACAGCATCAGCCAGCAGTGACCCCAGCGTTTCCGGGCTGGCTTTCACCAGTCAGGATGTGCAAGGATTTAGATAACAACTAGCTGCCCTCAGAGCCCCAATCACCTCTGCCACATCGATGGGCAATAACAATTGAAACTGATCCAAATAAACAGGACAAGACTGAGCTTCCATAACCTCAAACTCTGACTTTAGTCTTCAGGTAAAATGGGAGCACCCAAGTTGTGGTGAATACGAGCAATTTTGTCTGCAATTAATTACTAAAAATGTCTCAGCAGACATTAGATGACTCCATTTCTGGGCAGAGACAAATCAGATTAACCAGTCCCCTCACCACCTGGAACAGCTCTGCTGGAGGAGACTTTGCAGACGCTATGATAGCAGAGATTGTATCCGCTATGATAGCAGATTTCTTTGTCACCATCACAGCCACAGAATAGTCCTTTAAAAATGATCTATGCTGCAGTCGGTTGGCTTCAGTACCACTTGTGCTCTAACCGCCTTCCCTCCTGCTTGAACCAGCTCAGGTCCTCCATATATCAGGGAGGCCTGTGCTGCTGCATTGGAGGGAGAAGATGTCTGGGTGCAACGTCAATGGCCATGGTCAAGATGTCATTCAATAAAATGGCCAGGTCATCAACAGAACAGCCACTAAGGTCAGTAGGTAATGTAACCACTGAGGTCACTAGCACTGGCTCCAATGAGAAGTCTTCTTCCCTGGTTGTGACCACCCTTTCCATGCCTGCTGCTTTTTCTTTCCTAGTGGGAAAGGAGAAAAACAGGAATCAAAGCCAGCACGCACCCCCTCTGGAGGAGCTGTGTGGATCCTACAATCCCTTTGCTTTCTTTCCTGAATGGAGAGGAGATCACAGGATCTGCACCTCCCCTCCAGAAGTGTTCCTGCCCTTTCCCACCAGGAAAGAAGAGCAGTGAGCATGGAAAAGGGGGTCACGGCCAGGAAAGAAGTCTTCCCTGGCTGTGACCCTCTCCCCCTCGGTTCTATGAGAGCCAGGACAGCCCCCCCCCAGTGAACATCTGGTGACCACACTTCAGACAGGTGTCAGGAGCTATTCCAGAGCAAATGTGGGGTAATGTCTTGTCTGTTAACATCCACTAATGGGTTTGTCTTTTATTAACAGCTTTCATGAAAGTTTGAAATGAACACATTAATTTCTTTGTCATTTTGTGTGTTTGAGCATTCATCCTTGTGCTATGGGAATGAGCTGCCACTTTGCAGGAAGGAGATTCAGTCTGTACAAGCTCTGTGGTATTTGAGAATGACAAACTTGTGAACGAAGCTGGAATATTTTCCCTAAGAAAAAACATTTAGCTGAACATGTGAATAAGTCAGGGATGGGGAACTTCCCCCCTTCTTGGGGACCACTTTGAAAATTATTACAAGCTCTGAGGGCTACACAGACATTGGTGGCAAGGGTGCTTAAAGGGTGCTCTCAAGAAAAGAAGGATGTTCCCTTTGAGCGCATGCCCTCATCTCTGGGTGTTTTCACAGAAGACACTCTCCACCCACTGGCCATTTTTACACGCCCCTCCCAACTTGGTTTTTGGACAGGTGTTGGGGGGGGCATTCGTGTAAACGGCCGGCAGTGGCGGGGATGGGTGTCTGCCCGGTTTTCACTTGTGTGAACACCACGCGGGATGGGTGGGGGTGCATGCACGCTCCTGCGAAACACCCACCTCCACCCACAGAGCCCTCTGGAAAACCGGAGGAGGCTCTGTGGGTGGAGGTGTGTGTGTATCTGTGTAAATGGACATCCACCCATCTCCACCCACCATGGCCAAACACCCATCCCACCCACCCACCCCCATCTGTGTAAAAATGGCCAATGGCCCCTTTAACACAGACACTCTAACACGGATAAAATGGGTGTTACATTTTATTATACATGTTGCAGGGCACCCACAGAACACACCTGCAGCCCTGCAACATGTATAATAAAATGTAACACCCTTTTTATCTGTGTTAGAATGTCTGTGTGAAAAGGACCAGAGTTGCAGGGTTGCGGTGTTTATTTATTTATTTATTTATTTAATACATTTGTACCCCGCCCCTCCTGCAACGCAGCCCGGGGCGGCTTCCAACAAGTATAATATGTTGCCGTATAATATGTATAGTGGGTGGGTGGTGGGTGGGTAGTGGGTGGAGAGTGTCTTCTGTGAAAATGCCCTCTGTCTCTTACCCTGAATGTAGTTTTTCAGTGCTTGGAGGTCAGCCAGACTCCTCTGCTCTTGCCTAGAAATCTTTTGGACAGATTTTCAGAAGAGTTCAGGACCACACTTCTGAGTGCTCACCAGCACCCAAAATCAAGGTTACTTATAAAATAAGAGTTAGATCTAGGATAGTGAGCACTTTGCAGTCCCCTTTGTTTCACTGCTTGCCAGATTTCCAGAAGAGCTGAACATGCTGGGTAACAGGATGGGGACTGAACACGTATGAAAATCTGGCTCCTCATCCATACACACATGAGCAGGAACGTATAACACATGATGAACTCAGAGGATAAAACCAGAAGTGACGGGGGCGTGGTGGTAAATGTGCCCACAGCTGGCACCCAGAGAGGGCGAGGAGAACCACGAACACGTGGCTGTCTGCCCCCTCCCCCGTGATGCATCTGGTGCCCCAACCCCTGCCATGATGGGCAGCCATGGTGGCCAATGACAGCCAGCCATGGCAGACCTGACATGATGGCCCACTGTGGCGTGCTTTGCTCCAGTCAGGTGGGCCTTAGCCCAGGCTGTGACTTCAGAGGTTTCCCAAGGACAGAGCGCAGGCTAGCTGCTGACATGGCCCAGGGCAATCCCAGGCCAACATCTGGCAGTGCCTGCATGGACATGCAGGTGAGGTATGGGCCACAGTGTGGCAAAGCGGGCAACAGTGGGCTGCTGTCATATCTGTTTTTACCTAGAGATGCAATTAGTGTTTTAGTCACAGAACTATCAAATTCTACGATCACCCTTCTGTTTTTTTAAAGCTTCCCCTTCTCATTCTGATTTCAGCTTGTTAGTAACTCTGTGACCGCTCTCTCGACTTCCAGTGAAGCTTAGTTCCCCAAATGTCAGGGGCTTGGGGGGTAGGCCACGTGGCACACGGGGTGATCGGAGACGGGGGCCCCTAAGGCAACCCCCACGGACCTTGGACCCACCTGGGAGCCCGCACGGGCGAGAAGCTTGCGGGGATTCCCCTCCGGTTGTCCCGGAGGAGACCCCGTCAGTAGGAGAGACCCCGACGGTGCCGGAGGCTATAGTACGCCCCCCGCACGCAGAGACAGAGAGGCGGGGAGCGGGAGGCACGCCTCCAGCAATAGAGAGCCAGGAAGGGCGTGTCCCAGAAGAGCAGGGAACGCCCTTAGGCAACGTGCAGGAGCGTCAGGCAGAGGCCCCGCCCCCTCCAAACACCCCAGCTGAAACTAATCCCCGGCTCCCGCAGCGCCGATCGGAGCGGCTGCGGGCGCGTGCGGGGGCGGGGCCTGGGGCATAAAAACCAGCGCCGCCTGGGAAACGGCGCTGGTGATTGTTGGAAACTGGCCCCCTTGTGTGAACAGAGAGAGAGAAGAGACTGTGTATCTGAAGGAGTTGCCTGTGTGTTTTGGACCCCCGCCTGATCCCTGAAGCCCGTGAACGTGTGGAGTTGAGAGTGGAAGTGTGTTATAGAGTGAGTGCCCCGCCTGTCCCTGTCTTGGTGTCCTGTATTTCGGAGGTGAGTGCCCGTGTCCTACGTTCCCTTCCCCGGGCCTGGGCCCCTGCACCCCCAGGGGTGACATCCCTACACCCCCATCCTTGGACGTACGTGGAGTGTGGGAAGGTGTGTGGGGCAACCGTGGGTCCGTGGTCAGCAGCGCCCTATGATGATAGGGGCCTGAACTTCCAATTGTGCTTGCACAAGGAAGGGCCCACACACTATCCTGACGGGCAGTCGTCCCCAAGCGTTCCTTGCTCTGACCACGCGCCTGATAAGGGAGTGGACGTGTGTTTGCCTGAAGCCTGTACCCCGGTAACAAATCACCAGCCCCCTAGTGGCCCTAGGACGGGCTCTAGTAACCATGGATATTTCAAAGGAAATTGCACAATTGACCCGGGCCGTGCAGTCCTTAGCTATGGATATGAAGGACCTACAAACCCAACAGGGCGGGCTAGCCGCCGCTGTGACTCAGTTACAGGGAGCGGCCGCCGAACCGGCAGCCCGGGGAATGGACGAACAGTCGCCACCCCCGCCTGCAATGGCGGTCGCCCCTCTTGGATCCCGAGAACCTAAAGGGCCCAGGGTGGAAAAATTCCTGGGGGATCGGCATGCCTTCCAGGGGTTTCTAGCCCTGTGTCGGCTGACCTTTAAAATCCAGCCAACCACGTACGCCGCTGATGACCAAAAGGTGGCCTTCATCATTGGCAATCTTGGAGGCACGGCCCTGGAGTGGGCAACCACTCTCCTAAAAGGAGACAGCCCGTTATTAAGTCATTATACCGACTTTGTAAGGGAGCTTACATTTTTATTCGACCATCCCCACCGTAAACGAGATGCGGAGACCCTTATTTTGACCCTCCGGCAGGCCAAGGGGGGAGTGCTAGAGTACTTGACGCAGTTTCAGCAGCTCGCCCTGGAACTCCAGTGGCCAAATGAGGTCCTAAAAGTTATGTTCAAACGAGGGTTGGGGGATGAAGTAAAGGACCAGTTGGCCTTAGTGGACACCCCAAATACCTGGGAAGCGCTAGCTAACCTCGCCTTACAAATAGAGGCTCGGTTGACGGAGCGCCGGCGGGAGCGGAAGCAAGAGACCCGACCCGGATGGGTCCGGCCCCTCCCGCTCCCTGGGCCTCCCCGGCTTCCTGACCCCGAGCCCATGCAGCTCGGAGCATCCCGTGGGCCCCTGTCCAAGGAGGAGCGGGAACGCCGTCGGGCCTCTCGTTCCTGCTTTTACTGTGGGGAAGCTACCCACTTTATAGGGGAATGCCCCGCCCTGCCCCCCTATCGGCGGGGGCCGGGAAATGGGCGAGACCGGGGCGGCGTGGGGGCACCCCGGTCATAGGAGTGTTAAAAACCCCACTTCTTGTCCCGCCGCGGGGCGCACAATTCCAAATCCCTGTGACCCTCGCCCTGGGGCCCCGGATATCCATCGTAGTATGGACCCTCGTGGATTCCGGGGCGTCAGGAAATTTCATCCATAGCTCCCTAGTTGCGAGGTGGTCCATCCCGACTCAGTCTAAAGTTCCCCCGGAGACCGTACACTCCATTGACGGGTCACCCTTGGTGTCAGGGCCTATAACTACCCGCACCGGGCCATTGGAGTGTACTATCGGAGATCACTCCGAGCGACTCCCGTTCGATGTGGTATGTACCCCCTTGTTCCAGTTAGTGTTAGGGGCCCCGTGGCTCCAGACCCATGATCCTTGCATAGTATGGTCCACCAAACAACTCCGGTTTTCGTCACCCCAGTGTGTCACCAACTGTCTCCGCCCTAGGCCCCGGGGAATTCTAGGGGGGACCATTACCACTGAATGCGCCCCCAGTGGGGGCACGCTGCCAGCAGCCTATCGGGACTATGTAGACGTATTCAGTAAGACCCAGGCCACGGAACTTCCCCCCCACCGTCCCTACGACTGCCCCATCGACCTTCTTCCAGGGACGGAACCTCCCTTTGGACGGATCTACGCCCTAGCGGCACCCGAACTCCAAGCCCTGCGAACCTACCTCGATGAGAACCTCCAACAAGGCTTCATCCGCCATTCTACGTCCCCCGCGGGGGCCCCTATTTTCTTCGTAGCAAAAAAGGATGGAGGCCTACGACCGTGTGTCGATTATCGAGGACTCAACCAGATCACTGTCAAAAATAGGTATCCCCTTCCCCTTATACCGGAATTGTTAAACCGCCTGCAGGGCGCACGAGTGTTTACAAAGTTGGACCTTCGAGGGGCGTATAATCTGCTAAGGGTACGTCCCGGGGATGAATGGAAGACTGCCTTCCGAACGAGGTATGGCTTGTTCGAGTATCGAGTCATGCCGTTCGGTCTCGCAAACGCCCCCGGGGCGTTCCAACACCTGATCAACGACATCTTCCGAGACATCTTGGATATTTACGTCATCGCCTACCTCGATGACATCCTGATTTACTCGTTGACCCTGGAAGAACACGTATCCCAAGTGCGAGAAGTGTTACAACGGCTGCGCCAGAACAGGCTGTATTGCAAGCAAGAAAAATGCTTCTTCCACCTCACCACGGTCAACTTCCTAGGGTTCGTCATTAGTCCGGCAGGGATTATGATGGAGGCGTCCAAGGTGGAGGCCCTTCAGCACTGGCCCCCACCCAAGGCGGTAAAACCCCTGCAACGCTTCTTAGGAAGCGCTAATTATTACCGCCAATATATCCCGAACTATGCAGAGATTACAGCCCCCCTAACACAACTCTTAAAAAAGCATCAACCATATCAATGGGGAGCAGTGCAACAACGAAGCTTTGACTTCCTCAAGCGTGCCTTTACTACCGCTCCCCTCCTGCAACATCCGGACTTTGAGAAGCCCTTTTGTGTGGAAGCAGATGCTTCCGGAAGAGCCATCGGGGCAGTTCTCCTACAGCCGGCGGCAGACCCAGATACCTTTCTCCCCTGTGCCTACTACTCGCGACAGTTGATTCCGGCCGAACGAAACTACTCTATTTTAGATAGAGAACTCCTGGCCGTCAAGGCAGCCTTTACTACATGGCGGCATTACTTAGAGGGGGCGCGGCACCCCATCCTCGTGCTTACTGATCATAAAAATTTAACCTTTTTACAGAGTGCACACATTGCCAACGCTCGACACGCGCGTTGGGCCCTTTTCTTCGCCCGGTTCAATTTCCGCATTCGCTACCGACCAGGCCGGCTACAAGTTTTGGCCGACGCGCTGTCTCGTTACCGCGAGGACCAACCCGACGACACCCGACCCCCAGAACCCATCTTAGAGGCCAAGACCTTTGCCGCGACCTACTTGTCCTCAAAAGCCCTCCGGGACGCCACCCAACGCGAACTAACCCCGGAGACAGGATCGGTGATAGACCTCGCCGATGGACTCCACCGGCACCAAGGACGTATTATCGTACCCCCTTCCTGTCGGGCCCAAATTCTCTGGGCGCACCACGAGGCTCCGACGGCCGGCCACCCCGGAATAGAGCGGACGCAACAGTTAATACTACGTTCCTTTTGGTGGCCCTCGTTGCACCAGGACGTGCAACGACATGTCTCGGCTTGTGCCACCTGTGCACAAACTAAGGTCCCCCGACGGGCCCCTGCGGGCCTTCTGCAAATCCTTCCGTTGCCCGCCGGCCCCTGGCAACGCATCGGGCTTGACTTTGTGGTGGAACTACCCCCGTCCCGGCAATATACTGCTGTCCTGGTGGTGGTAGACCACCTCACGAAGTTAGCGCACTTCATCGCTTGTAAGGGATTGCCGTCCGCCAAACGTACTGCGCTACTCTGTATTCGCCACGTGTTTAAATTGCATGGTTGGCCCCGGGAAATGTTTAGCGACCGTGGCACACAGTTCACCGCACGTTTTTGGAGGGCCCTTTTTCAGGCCGTACAAGTGACCCTGAAACCAACAACAGCCTATCACCCGCAAGCCAACGGCCAGGTGGAGCGCGTGAACCAAAATATGGAACAGTATCTCCGATGTTATACCAACTATCTCCAGGATGACTGGTTCACGTGGCTCCCCCTGGCCGAATTTACCTACAACAATGCACCTAATGCCTCGCTTGGCACGTCGCCCTTTTTTGTCACATACGGATTCCACCCTCAATTAGGAACCTGCGACACCCCGGGGATCGATGTACCTGCCGCCGGGGCTCTCATCCAACGTATTCAGGAAGCGCAATCAATCGCCCGCCAAGTGTTGCAGCAAGCCCGGCAACGTTACAAAGACCAAGGCGATAAACATCGCCGCCAAGAACCCCCTTTCAGTCTCGGGGATTTGGTGTGGGTGGACCGACGCCATTATCCATCTACGCGTCCGTCTGCCAAGCTTGATGTCCGATATATTGGACCTTTCCCGATCAGCCAACAGATCAACGACGTAACCTACAAGGTACAATTCCCGCCGCATATACGACTACATCCAACGTTTCATGTATCGATGTTGAAAAAAGCAGATCAGACCCAAGGCCCCTCCTCAGCCGCACCCCCAGGGCCCACGAAATGGTCGGTCGCCGGCCCTGAGTTTGAGGTACGCGCCATTCTAGACGCCAAACTCCGCCGTGGACGACTACATTATCTGATCGATTGGCTGGGATATGGCCCCGAGGAGCGATCATGGGAACCGGCCTCCAGCGTGTCGGCCCCTCGACTGCTTCGCGCCTTCCATCTTCGTTACCCACAGAAACCAGGACCCGGCTCACATGGGCTTCGGCGACCTCGAGGGGGGGGTACTGTCAGGGGCTTGGGGGGTAGGCCACGTGGCACACGGGGTGATCGGAGACGGGGGCCCCTAAGGCAACCCCCACGGACCTTGGACCCACCTGGGAGCCCGCACGGGCGAGAAGCTTGCGGGGATTCCCCTCCGGTTGTCCCGGAGGAGACCCCGTCAGTAGGAGAGACCCCGACGGTGCCGGAGGCTATAGTACGCCCCCCGCACGCAGAGACAGAGAGGCGGGGAGCGGGAGGCACGCCTCCAGCAATAGAGAGCCAGGAAGGGCGTGTCCCAGAAGAGCAGGGAACGCCCTTAGGCAACGTGCAGGAGCGTCAGGCAGAGGCCCCGCCCCCTCCAAACACCCCAGCTGAAACTAATCCCCGGCTCCCGCAGCGCCGATCGGAGCGGCTGCGGGCGCGTGCGGGGGCGGGGCCTGGGGCATAAAAACCAGCGCCGCCTGGGAAACGGCGCTGGTGATTGTTGGAAACTGGCCCCCTTGTGTGAACAGAGAGAGAGAAGAGACTGTGTATCTGAAGGAGTTGCCTGTGTGTTTTGGACCCCCGCCTGATCCCTGAAGCCCGTGAACGTGTGGAGTTGAGAGTGGAAGTGTGTTATAGAGTGAGTGCCCCGCCTGTCCCTGTCTTGGTGTCCTGTATTTCGGAGGTGAGTGCCCGTGTCCTACGTTCCCTTCCCCGGGCCTGGGCCCCTGCACCCCCAGGGGTGACATCCCTACACCCCCATCCTTGGACGTACGTGGAGTGTGGGAAGGTGTGTGGGGCAACCGTGGGTCCGTGGTCAGCAGCGCCCTATGATGATAGGGGCCTGAACTTCCAATTGTGCTTGCACAAGGAAGGGCCCACACACTATCCTGACGGGCAGTCGTCCCCAAGCGTTCCTTGCTCTGACCACGCGCCTGATAAGGGAGTGGACGTGTGTTTGCCTGAAGCCCGTACCCCGGTAACACCAAAGTCCGGTGGAGTCCAGCGGTTCCCAGACCTTTTGCCTGTGTGTACCCATTTTGAGACTTAAATATAATCCTGCAACCCCAGACACCACAATGGACGTTTTCAAACGAACAAGCTGAGGGGGGTGGGGTGAGGAGGGGAGTCTGTGGTTGCCATGTGGCTCTGCCATGGAGCACTCATACAGGTGGCATGTGTGCAGAGCGATTCAAACGGATGGCTCCCAGCGTGACTACCATAGTCATGAGGTGGCCACCATACATTTGGCTGGGCCCCACATGGAACACAGCAGATTTCCCGGCATGGCTTCATGAGTGACCATGAGTGGGTGCTCCGTGGCTCATAGAAGGATGCATTTGACTGCTCCACCTTCAGACAGGTGGTCGGATCCATGGCTCCTGGGTGGCCATGCGGGGTAGCATCTCATCTGAAAACACCCAATATATTAAATACTAATTGGGCTCTCACCCCATAGTTAGGAAACACCTGCTATAGTCTTTGTAGTACTTCACTTTAGGTACAATAACGTTATTCCACTCATTTGTATTATATAAATTGCTGGCATATGTACAATCACACTTGAACTTTTGTACAGAATTATAATTGCAGATATACATTCAAGAGTGTTATAAATAGCCCTAGCCATGAAATGGAGGGCAGCATTGGCATAGTGAAGGATTGGTAAAGGATGAGAATGAAACCACACTGCAAGGTTTAAATTCTAAAAGCTGATTAAAAATATTTTCTATCAAGGGGAAAAATGACAAGAGACAGAAAGCTCTTGGGAACAATTCTTGCAAACTAAAGCTGAAGAGAGCACTCACACAAAGTAAATATGGTTTTGCAATCATGACAAGAATCCAGTAAACATGAGGAGAGTGTTACTGGGTCAGTTAGATCAGTCAAAACTGTAACAACACAAAGGTCAAGCCAATTATAGTGGCTGGTGACAGTAGGAGAATTTAATTATACTTAAACATTGATTTTCTGAAAAAGACAAAAAAAAGTGAAGAAAATGCAAAAAAAGAAGCGAGAGGACAAAGGGTATTTTTAGACAAGCGTCTCCCCATCCACTACCCACCAATTACCCACCCATCATGCACGGTGCAGGGCTGCAAAATGCATGATGGATAGGTGACTGGTGGGTAGTAGGTGGGGAGGCGCGTGTCTAAAAACACCCCAAATTAACCTCAACAGATGACCTTTGAACAAAAACAAAAACAAGGAACACAAATTAAGGACAACACAGTGAATTTTTTAAGCCATAGATTTTGAAATGCATAAATCACCACATAAGAGAGAATTAATAATTTACTGCTGTGAGATTAATGTCTTGTTTCTTCAGGGCGATGTCACCCTTATGAAGTAACTGGATAAAAAAAACTAGCCAGTATAAAAAGCAGGTTTCATTCGTTCTTATATGCAAGGCAGCAAGGGTGATGATGACTGACTTATTTTAAAATATCAAATTAGGTTGATTGGTTCTCTCTCTTTGACTTTTTAAATAAAATTGCAGCAGGAGTTAGTGTTGTGGTGTTATACCACTCGCACTTGGAAGAAAAAAAGTTCTTTAAATCTGCTCTCATAAAATTGGAAACTATTGGTTTGCAATTTTATGAGAGCAGATTTAAAGAACTTTTTTTCTTCAAAGTGCGAGAACAGAACAGGCCACGATGATGAGCCAACTGCTGTGTTGGCACAACATCACTGAAGGCTGTTGAGTTACACCTGCAGAGAACTGGCCTGGCATTGAAATGGGAAGAGAGAGAAGCAAAGAAGAAGGGGAAGATTAAAGAGAAAGGCAAAACAATCACAAAGAATCCAATTCAATGCACACTGACTGGAATCAACCGAAAAACCACTGATTTCAGCAGCTATTAGTGCAGATCCAAAATGTATTGAACCACAGAAGGGTAGGAAAGGAGGAGCTAGGGTTTAAATTATTGTTACAGCAAAATATACAGTTATTATAAAAAAAATAACTTCTAAACTTCACAGAAGGAAACACAGTTACCATAACTGCAACCAAACAGGACATTCAAAAAGTTGTGTTGCAGAAAAAGAAGATTGTGAAGAATTATAAACTTCTAGAAATAGTCATATTCTTGTAAAACCCAAACCCAAAGTGCAATGATTATTAATGGTTAATCAAAGTGATGTGGTTTTAAAGGTAAAATATTTCAAACACCTAATACATTATGGAAACATGGCTTTAGAGATACTAAAATGGAGGTCGGGGGGTAAGGGGAATATCTATTTCTAGATGGTATTTCCATCACTTATTAAAGAAACTGTTTGAGAATAAGCTTTAGGAAGAAAACTGTCTCACAACTAGGGATGGGCGAACAGAATCGAGTTTGGAAATTTGATTCGGTTCGGTTCAGTTTGGAAATTCAGTTTGGTTCGGAAGTTTGTTTCAGTCGACCGAACTATTCGAGTTCAGTCCGAACTCTGAACTTCCGAACAAAGTTTGGAAATTCAAATCCCATTGAACTAAATGGAATATTATCTTTTAGGGATGGGCGAACAGAGCCGAGTTTGGAAATTTGGTTCGGTTCGGTTCGAAAATCGAGTTCTGTTTGGAAGTTCGGTTCGGTTGACCAAACTGGTCGAGTTCGGTCTGAACTCCGATCTTCCAAACCACGTTCACCCATCCCTACTCACAATAACACTCCAGCTAGAAAGGTAAGCAGGTTCATGAATGGAATATGCTGCATCTCAGGTGCCAGGGCCAGCCTTAGAAATTGCGGGGCCCTGGGCAAACACAAAATGCAGCGCCCCCTCAGCTCCACGCACTTTCCACAGCCCGCCCACTTTCCCATGGCTCCTCCCACTTTCATGTGGCCCGTCCCATTTTCCAAGGCCCCGCCCACTTCCCTTTGACAATTAGGGAATTGTCATATAAGTTATTTTTAACTTGTCAGTACAATGTGCTCCAAAGAACATTTAAATCTGGTTTAGATGAAAGGGTGCTCAGGATACAGATATGACTAAAAGGCAAAGACTTATTTAAAATACAGGAGGGCATGCACACAATGGATAGGGACAGATTGTCCATGGCCTGAACCCTCCTTCTCTATTCCTATTACACTCCCAACACAGGCGTTCAAACATAGATCCAGCTGATCAAACACATCAAACAACCCCACACAGACACAGTCACAGCACCCCCCATGAAAGCAGGAATGAGGAACTTAACTTCAGGCCCAGAACAGCCAAACACAGCTCTCAGCAAAACTTTGTCAGTGTGACCCCTTTCCGGTTACTGGATTTAAGGATCTCAAGCACCAAAGCACTAAAAATACAGTTAAACATATCAAACAAGAAACAACTCCCCTACGATCACAGCACCCCCAGCCCCTTCCCAAACCATCCCCCAGATGGTCCCACTCTACTCCCAAAGCCCCACAGTCGCATGTAGCAGCACAAATGAGCTCATATCAAGAAAGAGTAGGAAGAGGTATTGGCCGAGTGGACCTTACCTCAGCTGCTGCTGGGCCTGGGTTTCTGGGAGGGCTGGGGGCTGGCAGGCTTAGGTTGCTAAGCAGGACGGGACAGTAAGAACGTTCTTCTGGGGACTCCTTGGGCAGGGGCGTTGCTCCCTTTCCCCCTCCAGGAGCCATGGGGGAGTGGGGGCAGCCATCAGGAGATGAGGGGGGACAGCCATGGGAGGGGGAGCGGGGTAGAGGGAGCAACTCCCCCTCGTGTGCACACATTCACCCACACACACTCCTTCTCTCTCTTACACACATCTCTTACACACATTCATTCTCTCATACACATTCATTCATTCATTTATTTGCGCTATCTCACACATGCTCTCACGTCTCACACACACTCATTCAAACTCACACACACACACTTTCACCTCTCTCTTTCTCTCTCTTCTCAAACACCCATTCAAGCTCACACATACGCTTTCATCTCTCTCTCTTTCACACACACACCAATTCATACTCACACACGAGCTCACTTCTCACACACACCCATTCAAACTCACACACACACACACACACACACACACACACACTTTCACCTCTCTCTCTCTCTCCACTCACACACTCATTCAAGCTCACATACACACTTTCACCTCTCTCTCTCTCTTCTCATACACCCATTAAAGCTCACACACTCGCTTTCGCCTCTCTCTCTCTTCACTCACACACCCATTCAAGCTCTCTCACACACTTTCAGCTCTCTATCTTCACTCACACACACCCATTCATACTCACACACATGCACTCACCTCTCTCTCTCTTTCACACACACACACACACACACACACACACACACACACATTCAATTTTTTTCTCGGCCACTCCCGCCTCCAGATACAGGGCGCAATCACCAACCACTGGTGGCTGCTGTTCTGACCGTCTCGCCGGGCCCAGCTCCTCATCTGCCTGCCTGACTCCGCTCCCCGGGCATGCTACCACCCAATACAACTGGGGAACCACCCACGGCGCGACCCTCACCAGTCACAAAGTGTTCTGAATCCTGTGCCAGGAAGTTGCATAAAGCAACTTCCGGAGGGGGGACGGATGTGAGGGAGTGAGGAGGTGGAGCCAGGCTGGTGGGCAAGGATGCTGGAAACATGTGGGGCCCAGTGCTGCGGGAGGGAGGGACAGGGAGGACTCTGGGGAAGCAGTGTGGTGGGTGGGGCAGTGGCAGAGTCCTGTGCCGCCACGCATCATACAACTCCAACGAGCATGCATGCTGCCCGAAGGCCACAGGCCCCCCCCCAAATTAATTTTAAAAACCCAGACCAATTGCAGGGCCATCACAGGGCCCCCTAAGGGGCAGGGCCCTGGGTGGCTGCCCCTAGCTGCCCCGTGGTAAGATCGGCCCTGTCAAGTGCTGTCCCTGGTCTAGCATTATGTTCTTTGGCAGGCAAGTGATGAACATAGCTGTCAAAGAGCAGCACTCCATCTGTGAAGAATGATTAGTCTTTGGTATATAATTTATTGACTGGGATTAAGGCAGGCCCACTTTGCATTACTATGACCTTCTACCATAAATGTCATCAGAATTCCCACTTTTGTGCTAAAAAGGCTCATAGCTGATGACTGTGCAGTTCAAGTGTGTTAGGTGAAGGGAGGAGATACTATTAATTTCTTGTACTTGGACAACCCTTTTGATAGATGGTGCTTTTATCCATTAGAGGAGAATGTAATATTTTATTGATTAATAGCTATATGCTGGTTGCTTGCTTGACATGAGTAGAATCAGGCTAACAGAAAAGAGGAATAGGGAATAGGCATTACCAGGCATAAGGCTAATGTGACCTTGTCCTTAGTTGGAGTTGTCTTCTTTTTACTCAGTTATGATTGATAAAGTACTTACTTATCAGCAGAAAATACAAGATAATAATAATAATAATAATAATCCAGGCTGGGCAGGGTGGGTGGGGGGGTGTCCCCCCTTCCACCCGCGCAGCCTGGACTCGGGGAGGGGGGAGGTTTTTGTTTTTTTCATTGATATCAATGGGGACAGTTCCCCATTGAAATCAATGTAAAAGATCCGGTACAGGTAAACCGGTATTAATCCGGTAAGCCATTTTTTTAAAATCCAGGAACCAGTAAAACCGGTACCCGGCATTTGCCCTGATGTCCCACCCCTAGTGGTAACTTTATGGTAATAAAAGGTGCCCAATCCCAACTCCAATTTTTTTTTTTTCAGCCAAGATTGTTGGTTAAGATGGACAAGCTTGTCCTACACCCAGTGAAGACATACTATAAGAAAGTGGAAATTCTTGCTTTCCTATAATATCAAGATGTGGTACAGCAATCTATCCCTAAATTTGGGATAGTTTCAGAACGAAATCTGAATCTGCAGAAATTAATGGAATGGAAAGACACCCACCTAGTGGAAATATAGCATGATATGAAACAGGTACATGCTTTCCTAAGAGAAATTTTATCTGAACAGTGATACATTGACCACCCCTCCAGAATGTGGAGTTAGTATTCGGTTGTGGGTAATTAGTCAGGGACTTAGTCTGATATTGATCTCAGGGATATTAGTATATATGTGTCATCGGGTCCATGTCCTTTCCCAAGGACCTCGCCTAGTCTTAACGCAGTATGCCATGACTGATATTCCTGATTCCCCATATGCTGAAATTAGACCCATTAATGGTCAGGCTCCTATTCCAAAAAGAGCTGGCCAAGGAGTGGGGTGAGATATATGTAATATTTTATTTGGTTATATGCTGGTTGGTTGCTTGCTTGACATGAGTAGAATCAGGCTAACAGAAAGGAAGAATAGGCATTATCAGGTCTAAGGCTAATGTGACCTTGCCCTTAGTTGGAGTTATGCCAATAGAGAGAGAAATGGTGGAGGCCAGGTTGGCAGGTCAGAATAAGAAATGGGAAGTGAGATAAAAGGTCTGATTGGATGGTGCAGAATGTCACCATATTTAGCTAAAATTATTAAAAAATTGCTAAGCTTAATAAGTAATCATGGGGTCACCATATTCGTTATTCCGGCAACAATGTTGACCCAGTTTGCCAGATTGCTAGCTGTGCAGCTCATCACCCCAGAACTTTGTCTGAGGAGCACTTGGTCCCTAGCAGAGTTGCTCTGGGAAAAGAAACTCTTCACCTCACTTTACTTTGCGCATATTCTCTCATCTTCTTCTTCTTCTTCTTCTAGTGGGTAAGATCTGCCAACTTAGGGATGCTGGCCACCTATTCCAGAGTGACTTTTCTAATATAGACGGCTTCTCATTTAGGATTTCTAGTTTATATTTAACAGTCATTAGTCTTTATTTCTAAATCATTTATAGATACAGTGTGAAATCATTTATGCATTACTGGATTTGGTTTTTAATTCATTTTCATGCATATCTCATCTATATTTTGTATCAGATATACTTCTTCGGCATGTGTTTTAATAAATTGATTCTCTATATCTTGTAAACATGATTGCCTGTGTGGACAATTTCCTGCATGGGGTTGATAAGAGCATATATCAATAGAACCTAGACTGGGAATTTTTACAGCAAATATTACATGAAACACTTTCATGAAACTTACAATTCACTGGACTACACACTCTCACATCCTTGTTTCCTTCAGGTACTTCTCTTAAACCAAACTAATTAACTCCACATGCGTAATCATCCTCTTATCATCACTTAGACACTCTAGTCAGTCTGGCATAGTTCCAACACGGATTGACTATCAGCAGCACCTTGATTCAAGCCTTTGTCAGTTTCCTGCAAAAGAAGCTACAATCTCTTACGTGTAATCCTATTTAAGAATTAATAAATATTTTCTACAGTGATCCAGCAGATTACATCTGACCATGTGAATTTTTCTATTCAGGTCATTGTTTTGATCTAACCACATTTCCCACAGTTTGTACGATTACTACACAAAGGCACTTGTAATTTAAAAAAGCAAATGATTCATTTCATAAAGTGTTTTAAACTAGGAAGCTTTTAGTGAATTTAACAGCTGATTACAATCCTAAAAAGTTTGCAATGTAGTTACTGCACACGTTGATCTTTCCTCATTGTACAGTACCACATAATTACACAAAGGGTTCTGAGTTGTTCCCAGGGTGCACTCTAACGTCCATAGACTTTCAGCTCTGCCTGGGTCCACTTTAGACAGACCTGTCCACCTGCATGGAGCCCCCACCCCCCGCACCATAGAGTTGCAGGAGATTACCCAACTCTCTAGGCTGGCATGTGCAACTCTATGGTTTTGTCTGAGGCAATGGCCAGCCAGGAATAGAGCTGCAGCATGGATCTGCCCATCAGATGGACAGCAACTCCACTTTTGGTTGGTGCCCCAGGTTTGGTCAATCCGTTCCACTGGCAGTGGTCTGGGATGTTCTGGAGCACTGCTGGCAGTAGGGATGTGCACCAGAGCCCCATGTTGTTTTTCATTATCATGTGTGAGCAGTCAGGCAAGAGCAGTGGGACAGGCATCAGTGGGTGGCAGTGGAGGATCAGGATTTGCATGTCTTATTTCATGGTCTGCCAGAGAGAGGGGGGCGGGGGGTGTTCTTTCAGCAGCAGCAGCAGCAGTGGGCATCAGCGGGTGGCAGAGAAGGAGCAGGCTGGCGGACAGGCTGGCAGGCGGGCACCGATGGGTAGTCAGGCACAAGCAGCAGCACCCAGGGACATGGCAGGGTTCTCAACTTGCAGACAGCAGCATCCCAGGAAGGGCAGGATTTGCACATGTCTTATTTCATGGTCTGCCAGAGAGAGGGGGGGGGCTCTTTCAGCGGCAGCAACAGCCAGAGTCTCAACTTGCAGACACTACAGCACCCCAGGTGGTGGTGTTGTACGTGGGAGAAAGGGAAAGAGGCGAGTAGGCAGTAGCACCATCCATCCACTTGGTGTGGGAGAATGGGTATTGGTCTGAGAAGGACTAGAGGCATCACCATGAATGCATGATATTATGTAGGTGTTTATGTGTTCCTGTTTCAGAGAGGGTGATGATGACACTGCTGATGCCGAAAGCCCATCAAGGCAGACGTCAGAGGGCCAAACCAGGCCCGCAGTATGGAAATATTTCTATACCCCCAAAGGCGGATTTGCACAATGCAAGGTAAGGCACGGGGGCTGGAACCACAGGGAATGGATTTCCCTATGACCTGTTAGGAAGTCCCCTGCAGAGAGAGAAATTGGCCAGCCACCCACTTGTGGAGACAGAATGCAAGCAGGGCTTAATATACCATTGGTCTGACACAGTATGGCATTTATGTTCCTATCTTTTTATGTTCATTAGATCTGTGACAAAAAGATTAAGAGGGGGACACAGGGGACCACATCAGGGCTGACTGCCCACATCAAAACACTCCACCTCACTGAGGTGAGGATGGATGAGTCTCGTGCTGGCAGGAGCAGTAGGAGTAGGGAGGAACATCAGGCAGAGGAAGGGAGGAAATCACGCCAGAAGAGGCGCCATCCCAGTCCTTCCCCCTCCAGCTCCTTGGATGATTCACCAGCCCCATGGGAAGATAGGGCTTCAAGGCCCACATGAGGGATGTGGAGGACAGGCTGGTGGAGTGATTCCAGGAGCTCCAGATCAGGGAGCAGCAGGCCCAGGCTTACGCACAGTACGTACGTACGTACTGAACAGGACACAGTTGCTGCATTCCGCCAGTCCCTGGTGGCATGGAAGGAGTCCATGTTGGGGGCCCAGGACATTGCGAGGCGACATAGGGCAGAGGTTGATGAAGTCCCTACACCTCCATCCCACGCACCGTTGTCCCCTTTCCCCCATGTTCCTGGGGACAGGCCCAAAGAAGCCTGAGTTATCTTTCTATGCCTTGTTATAATGCAAATGTTTATTTTGTTCACAGTTAAAATGTGTTTTAAAATGTTATTATAAAAGTTATATTTGTTACCAGCCAATTTTGACCTGTCCAATCTTTTACCCCTCTGTGCTGCTTCTGGCAGGCGGCAGAACCTCATTATATATTCAGCTTGTCAGAGCCCTACCTGACAGCAGTAGCACTGGTAGCGTATTCCGCTCACCAGGAGGAGCAGGGCTTGTGTCTGTGTGGGTGTGTCAGAGAGAGAGCGAGCATGGCCCATGGGAGTTGAATAATGTCCCTAGTAATAAATAAATAATAATAATAATAATAATAATAATAATAAATATAAAGTTTATTGTTGTTGGTCACATGGCCATAACAAATGCCAAGTAACAAATAACAATATAATAATACAAATCTATATAGATCGCCATCAATAGTACCTACAAACAGATCAAAGGGTTTACAAACTAAACCAAAACTTTTACTCTTCTTCAACCTAACTCTCTAACTCCGCTTTTAGGCGGATATGTCTAAATCGAACAGCAAAAATCGCGACCAACTTGGTCCTTACGGGGTTGGAGTCATTTAACAGATACAGCAATTGTATCCCAGGACACGAGGGATCCCAGCCAGAGGCCCTCTGCAGTTAGCTGCGTTGGTTCGTATACAGAGGACACTTCAGCATGTAATGTGCTAAATCCTCCACCTCCCTACCACATAAACAGATGCGCTCCTTGTATGGAATTTGCTTATATCTTCCTTGTAACACAGCTGTTTGCATGGTTTGAAATCACAGGCTGGTGTCAGCCTTTCTAAGTCCAGGGTCTGCTAAATGATAGATGTAATAAGTGCCCCCCTTGGGAGGTATCAGACATTTGTAGTAAGGCGCAACTCTAGATTTACTTGCAACTGCCCTCAAATTTTGCCTATCAACATCAAGTATCCTTTGTTTAAGCTGCTTAATAACTACATCACTAGAATTACCACAAAAATAGGCCCCCGAGAAGCCTAAAGTCAGGAGAAGGCTGTTCACCTTGGACCATCAGCGGTTCACCCCACAGTCTTTGTCCTGAAGCTTCTCCTGCATAGTCAATGCAGTAAGAGAGGCCTCAGAAGCATCCCTCAATTTCACCCAGAAAGACAGCATCCTAGTCAATATTTGGGCTGCCAAGGAAGAATTTCCCAATTCCAAATTTATCAAGGCTACACTTATTGAGTGGGGAATCACCAGTAGCCATCTCCAAAAACCATTTACTAACACCTCTGGCCCTGCTATGACACAAGGATCAAGACCCCATATTGGCGTGCCGTAGTGCATACTTAATATAATCTTTGTGTCCATGAGCACTTTAACAGCTTTCACACTTTCCTGGCCATGGTGCAGAAAAAAACGCTGGATTGCTAATACTTCCATCTTTACATTTTGCTTTATTGCATGCATATGGGCATGCCATGAACCGATATAAGTAAAAATAATTCCCAGATACTTATAAGTACGGACCCATTCCAACTTATGCTCATGCAGAAACCAACTGCATCTGGTGAACTGTTTAGCAAAAACGAGTGTTTTAGTTTTGTCATAATTAATAGCAAGCCTCAGTGCATTGCATCGAAGCTCAAAATCCACAAATGCTCTATCCAATCCCAATTTACTTAGAAACAACAACACTGTATCATCTGCATACAGAAGCATAAAGATCCTTCTTGAGCCTATTCTGGGTGGATGATATTTCCTGGCATCATTGTGAGTGGTTATCAGGGAGTTTACATATATGTTAATTAACGTTGGTGCTAGTAGGCATCCCTCAGTGGGTCTCTACATGCTCCGAGAGATTACCTTTTGGATGAACTCTAACTCTCAGGAAGGTATTGGAATTTAATGCTTTCATCAAACACAAGAATCGTTTGTTAATTTGCAACTTGCTGAGTTCCCTCCATAACTGTGCTCTACAAATGAGGTCGAAGGCCATTGACAGATCAATAAAGGCAGCGTACACCTTATGGTTACACCTTCTATATTTCTCGACCACATGGTCCAGCACAAAGGCTTGGCTAATGGTGGATCTTTTACATCTAAAGCCCACCTGTTCTTCAGCTAAAATGCCTTCGCTTCAATCCACTCCTGTAGACAGGTTAATAGCAAACTAGTGTAGATTTTTGAAATTATACATAGGCGGCTGATAGGTCTATAATTCTTAGGATTCTTCCTGTCCCCCTTCTTAAAAATAGGCACAATAATACTAGTTTTCCATATTTCTGGGATTGTGATATTCTCATTTATCAGGGAAAACATGTGAGCCAGGGTGGCAATCCCCCAATCAGGGTGGATTTTAAACACCTCCCCTGGGATATAATCCATCCCTACTGCTTTTCCTCCTCACAGTTTACCTATGGCCTCCAGAACTTCCCATGGGGTAACTAACCTTATCCCATTTCTGTCGGTCTAGATCCCTGGAGGCGGCACAACATTCAGCCTCATAGGCACCAAACACTTTTGCAAAATGCTTGGTCCAAACTGAGGATGGAATCTTCATATCTTTAAAATAGATCCCCCCTTTTGGTGACTTGTTCACTAACCTCCAAAATGCTCGTATGTCCTTCTTATTCACAGAAGCTGCCCTGAGATGCCGTAGGCATGGGGGGGCAGCATATAAATAAAATAAAATAAATAAAATAAAATAATTAATTATATCCACTAGCTCTATCAATTGTTGCTCATTATATGCATGTTTTCCCTTAAATAGTAAGGATTTATAAGCCTTTCTCATATCCCTATATTCCACCAAGAACTCCAGATTATGGTACTTTTGGAGTTTTCGGACAGCATTCCTCAATGCACTTCTTGCTACCCTACAGTCTTTGTTCCATCACCCTACACCTCTCTTGTAAGAGTGTTTCTTTTCCTTTGGGACAAACGTAAGTAGGTGACTCAGGTCGGCTGCAAGCTGAGACCATAAGGCAAATGCCTGTGTCACCTCCTCAGTGGTCTTATGTCCCTAGTACTTTAACGATGGTTCTTGGGACTGGAGTGGCTGCTTCTGGATGCAGTGGAATGACAGCTCCCTGTGAGGTGAATGATGGCCCCAGAACTCTGATAATGGTTCTTGGGACTGGAGTGACTGCTTCAGGTACAGTGGAATGACAGCTCATGGGAGCTGAATGATGTCCCTAGAATTAGTGCGTGATTGGGAACACTGCATTCAATCACTGCAATAGGTGGTAGCAGGTGCAGGGAGGCACACAGGCAGGCACATAATTATGTTGTGTATTATTTCTATCTCATTCTGATGTGGGCATTGAGCATGAGCACAGATAAGCTCTCTCTCTGGTTCTGGCAGGTGACAGCTTGAGCAGGGTGCAACTCTCCCCCC
This sequence comes from Sphenodon punctatus, assembly GCA_003113815.1. Taxonomy (NCBI): domain Eukaryota; kingdom Metazoa; phylum Chordata; class Lepidosauria; order Sphenodontia; family Sphenodontidae; genus Sphenodon; species Sphenodon punctatus. Next base: position 6,654,784 of record QEPC01012655.1, on the reverse strand, counting down.
CTCCCCTTCTCTCTCTTGTTCTAGCAGCAGGGACTCGGGAGCCTCTCTGTCTCTCTCTCTCTCTAGTCATGTACTGCAGGTGACGGTATGGGCAGGAGCGTGGCTCTCTCATTCTAGCAGTGGGGAGCCTTTGTGTGTCTGTGTGTGTGTGTGCGCGCGTGCACAAGCAGCAGGTTGCTACCTCATAAACAAGGTTCTTCACACTGGCTCTGATCATTCTTGCCACGTCTCCTGCACTTCCATCCCCACATGGAATGTCTCATAGTCCTAGAGAGGGAAGGAAGGAACTGTCATTCTGAAGGGGAGGATGGTTTTTATCCCAGAGATGAGCTCAAGGCCATCAGGCATGCCATGGTGGGCAGTTGTACATGAGCAGCAGGTTGCTACCTTGCAAAGAAGGTTCTTGGTGCTGGCTCTAATCATTCTCACCACATCACCTGCACTTCCATTCCCACATGGAATTGTCTCATAGTTGTAGAAAGAGTTAGATGGAACTCTGTGGGGGTGCCAGAGAGACACAGAGAGAGAGAGAGAGAGAGAGAGAGAGAGAGAGGCAGCAGGCAGCAGGCAGTAGCGGGCAGCATTGGAGGAGTGGGCACTAGGCAGGCAAGTGGTAGCTTTGCAGGAGCAGTAGTGACAGTGGCAGCAGCAGGGCATGGTTCTATGAGGCTGTGTGTGATAGAGGGGGGCTCTCTGGCAGCGGGAAGCAGAGGATGCCTTCTATAATAGAGGAGCTCAAGAAGTTAATGATAGTTCCTGGAACTGGAGTGACTGCTTCAGGACGCAGTGGAATAAAACCCCCCTGTGACTGGAACAATGGCCCCAGAACCTTGATGATGGTTCTTGGTAGGGATGTGAGAACATGGTTCGGAAGTTCAGAGTTCGGCCCAAACTCGGGGTGTTTGGCCCGTTCGCGAACACCCCAAATCCGAACCGACCCCGGCCTGAACTGACTGAACAAAGTTTGGGTTTTGAACACGTTCGGGAGGGGGGGCAGGGAGGAACCTGGTTTTCCCTCCCCCCTCCAGGCTGTGTGGGTGGAAGGGGCGCCAGGGAGCACCTACCCCCCCCACACTGCCCAGCCTGGGAATTTAATTTTTTTTAACCCCTCCACCCCAGGGATCGCCCTACCTGGTGGTGCTGGGGTTCTGCCTCCGGGTCTGGTGGTGGCAGCAGTGGCAGCAGTGGTGGGTCCTGTGGTGGCAGTGCTCCGGAGTGCTTCAGGCCACTACTAGGCCTTCCAGGTCAAACTGGAAGGCCTAGTAGTGGCCTGAAGCACTCCAGAACACTGCCACTGCTGGACTCACCATCACTGCTGCTGCCAGACCCGGACCTACCTGGTGGTTCCAGAGCCCTGACCATGGGTCTGGCGGTGACAGCGGCACCAGTGGCGGGTCCGGCAGTGGCGGTGCTCCGGAATGCTTCAGCCTGCTACTAGGCCTTCTGATTTGACCTGAAAGGCCTAGTAGTGGCCTGAAGCACTCCGGAGTGTCACCGCCGCTGGATCTGCTGCCACTGCCACCGCTGCTTCTGCCACCGCTGGACCCATGGCCGGAACCACCACGTAGGGCGATCCCTGGGTTGTGGGGGAGGGGTGTTAAAAAAAAATCACAGGCTCAGCAGGGTGGGGAGGAGGTGCTTCCCGGTTCCCCTTCCATCCATGCAGCCTGGAGGGGGGAGGAGAAACTGCCCCCCTGCCTGAACGGCTTTGGCCCCCCCAAACAAGTTTGGCCCAAATGGGCTGAACTGAATGGCTTTGAGTTTGGCCAAACCCGGAATCCCAGGGGGTTCGCACATCCCTAGTTCTTGGGACTGCACTGGTTGCTTCTGGATGCAGTGGAATGACAGCCCCCCATGACTGAAATGATGGCCCCAGAACCCTGATGATGGTTCTTGGGACTGGAGTGGCTGCTTCTGAATGCAGTAGAATGACAGGCCCCTGTGAATGGAATGACAGCCCCAGAACCCTGATGATGGTTCTTGGGATTGGAGTGGTTGCTTATATCTGTTTGTAGACAGCATCACAGATGGAGCAGCCAGGGGCCGGGCATGTTTCTGTGTAGGGGTGCCAGAGTGCATCTCTGGCAGCAGGTGGCGGCGGCATGCGACATCAGAGAGGAGCAGGCAGTCGGCCGCTGGGCATGAGCAGGGGTGGCAGCAGCAGCAGGGCATGTTTCTGTGAGAGAATGCCAGAGAGAGAGGGGGGGGCTCTCTGGAAGCAGGTGGCATCACAGGAGCAGACAGTCAGCCAGGTGGCAGCTTGGCAGAACCGGGGGTGGCAGCAGCATCAGTGCATGTTTCTGTGAGGGAGTGCCAGAGAGAGAGAGAGAGGCTCTCTGGCAGCAGGCAGTGGCGGGTGGCATTAGAGGAGCAGGTGGGCAGGTGGCAGCTTGGCACAAGTGGGGGCAGCAGCAGCAGAAGGTCATGTTTCTGTGAGGCAGTTCCAGAGAGAGAGAGACTCTTTGGTAGCAGGAAGCAGTGGCAGGTGGCATCGGAGGAGCAGGCAGTCAGGCAGGTGGCAGCATGGCAGTAGCGAGGGCGGCAGCAGCAGCAGGGCATGTTTCTCTGTGAGGGTGCCAGAGAGAGAGAGAGAGGCTCTCTGGCAGCACTCGTAGTAATCTGGAAGCATCCCGAGTGGCAGGGCATCATCCTCAGGTCACACAGAAATCGCCCACGGGAGGCCGCCTTGGGAAGCCCGAGTGGTGGGGCATCTTGTTGAGGTTGCAAATAGTAGGGATGTGCGAACAGAACGGGGTTCGGATGTTCAGCCATTCAGCCCAAAAATCTAGTTTGGGTTCGGGGGTTTGGTCCGGTGGAGTTTGGTCCCGCTGAACGTTCAACAGAGTTTGGACCTGCTGGGAGGCTTGGGGTGCTCCAGGGACCCCCAGGGGTACCCGTGGTGGCATGGCAGGCCAGAGACCCAGCAGCAGCAGTGACCGGGAAGGCTTGGCGCTTGGTAACCCAGGTTGCCTGGGCAGACAGGCTTGGCACTTGGCCCCTGGAGGTGCCCATGATGGCATGGCAGGCTGTTGGAGATTGAGCAGCAGCATCAGAGACTGGGAAGGCTTGGCGCTTGGCACCCTGGGTTTCCCAGGCAGGCAGGCTCAGTGCATGGCCCCTGGGATGCCCGTGGTGGCATGGCAGGCTGTCGGAGACACAGCAGCAGCAGCAGCCGCCGAGACCGGGAAGGCTTGGTGCTTGGCACCCTGGGTTGCCTTGGCAGGCAGGCTCAGCACTTGGCCCCTGGGGGTGCCTGTGGTGGCATGGCAGGCCGTGGAGACCCAGCAGCAGCAGCAGAGACCGGGAAGACTTGGCGCTTGGCACCCCAGGTTGCTCAGGCAGGCAGGCTCGGTGCTTGGTCCCTGGGGGTGCCCATGGTGGCATGGCAGATCATCAGAGACAAAGTAGCAGCAGCAGCGGCAGCAGAGACTGGAAAGAGTTGGCACTTGGCACCCTGGGTTGCCCAGACAGGCAGGCTCGGCGCTTGGCCCCTAGGGGTGCCCATGGCACCAGGGCTGGCCGTCTGAGACCCAGTGGCAGCAGCAGCAGTAGAGACTGGGAAGGCTTCAGGCGCGGTGGCTGGCCTGGCACCCCTACTTGGCCGGGCACTGCAGGCTGGCAGGCCTCCAGTTCTGCTCATTCTATGCTGGCTGGGTTCTCCATTTCTAGTCACCATCACAGCAGGTGGTGGCTGTCTGACTGGCCACATGAATCACCACTGGGCAAGGCTACTTGACAAATTTGCAGAAGAGTTGGTTTATTTATTTATTTATTTATTTAATTTTATTACATTTATGAGTCGACCCATATGCCTACGGTATCCCGGGGTGACGTACAATTAAAATTCATAAAAATATTTTAAAACATCCACAATTAAAACATCCAGGGATAAGAAAAATGAAAATAAGGGTGGGGAGAATAAAAAACCCTATCCCACCCTCCCACGGTCCCCAAAGGCCTGGGCGAACGGCCAGGTTTTACAAGCCTGCCGAAATGTTAGGAGGCTTAGGACCAGGCGAGGTTCCTCCAGGAGAGAATTCCAAAGATGTGGCCTGACCACCAAGAATGTCTCTCCATCGTGGCCCCCCACTTAACACAGGGGACCTCCAGGAAGGCACCCCAGTAGACCGAAGGAGCCACTCTGGGGCGTGGAGGGCGAGGCGGTCCCTGAGGTATGAGGAGCCAAGACCGTGAAGGACCTTATAGATCATTACAAAAACCTTGAACCTGGCTTGGCATGCTATTGGCAACCAGTGCAGAGTCCGGAGCACAGGTGTTATATGCTCCCAACGACCCGTCCCCATCAGTAGATGGGCCGCTGCATTCTGCACTAGCTGCAGCCCCAGGAACAATGGCAGCCCCATGTAGAGCATGTTGCAGTAGTCCAGCCTCGAGATGACAAAGGCATAGATGAGGGAGGCCAGGTCCAGCCTGGAGATGTATGGACGCAGCCTCCGCACCAGATACAACTGGCGGAAGGCGACCTTCGCCACCACCTCCACCTGTCGATCCAGGCGGAGACTCGAATCCAACACCACCCCCAGACTCTGAACCTGCTGAGCTACAGGAGGGCAAACCCCCCCAATCAGGGGGACCAACACCTCCTTCACCCTCCCCACCACCATCACCCCCATCTTATCGGGGTTGAGCCTCAGTCTGCTCTGCCACATCCACTTCTCCATGGCCTCCAAACACTGGGATAGCAACAAGACAGCAGGGTCTGGGTCAGCTGAAAAGGAGAGGTACAGCTGAGTATCAACAGCATATTAATGACATCGCACCCCAAACCCACTCACGACCTCCCCCAACGGCTGCATATACACATTAAACAATAGCAGACACAGAATAGAACCCTGCTGAATGCCGCAGGACAAGGCGCGGGGCAAGATGTTTCAGTCCCCAACACCACCCGCTGGCTTCTAGTCGAGAGGAATGAGTGGAACCATTCAAGAACAGTCCCGTCCAGACCCCTCATCTCAGCAGCAGCCTGTGGTCCACGGTGTCAAAAGCGGGCGAGAGATCTAGCAGGGCAAGAAATGTAGAACGTCCTGCGTCCATCTCCCGGAGGAGATCGTCAATCAAGGCCACCAACGCCGTCTCAGTGCCATAGCCGGGACGGAACCCAGATTGAAAAGGGTCTAGGAAACCGATGCTATCTAGATGCACCTGGAGCTGGGTTGCCACCGCCCGCTCAATAACCTTCCCTAAAAAGGGAAGGTTAGAGACAGGTTGGTATCTGGTGAGCGTGTCCACATCCAATGATGGTTTCTTCAGCAGGGGGCACACCACAGCCTCCTTAAGGCTGGGTGACATCCTCCCCTGCTTCAGGGATGCATTAACCACCTTCGCCAGCATCACCCCCAATGTCTCCCTGGAGACTTTCACCAGCCAGGACGGGCAAGGATCAAGTTCGCAACTAGTGGCTCCTACAGACCCCAGGACATACACCGCATCGGCTGGCATCACTTCCTGAAACTCCCCCCACAAAGCTCGACCAGACGGGGCCTCCGTTACCTTGCGCTCTCCACCTACTGTCCCCAACCCAGCATCTGGTTGAGATCTGGTGAGTAGGATGCCAGCCTGCAATGCCCGGCCCCATATGGGTGCCGTGTGAACCACCAAGCCCTGGCCTGGCCTCTTCCCTGCCTGGAACGTAGGCCCCAGAACCCTGATGCTAGGTCCTGGGACAGGAGTGGCTGTCTGTTTCTTGATACCGTGGAATGACAGCTCTCTGTGAGTGGAATGAGCTATGGCCATCTACAAGATTGAGGAGCAAATGGCTGACGTGCAGTACCACCAGCAGCAGCAGCCATTGGATTGCCAGGGCACAGTAACTACGGCTGGCACCCCTGCTCGGCTGGGCATTTCAGGCTGTCTTGGATTGGTGGAGCAGCGGCAGAGGCCTGACCATAGCTCGGTGGCTGGCACTCCTGCTGGGCGTTGCAGGCTTGGGTCGTACTCAACCAAACTCAAGAAGCTCTTGCCCAGTGGTGAATCACGTGGACACCCAGTAGGAGACATTGGATTGCCCGGTCTCAGAACCCATGGCACAGCAGAGGTGGCATTGGTAGCAGTGGCAGACATTGGATTGCCCAATAGCAGAACCCATGGCACAGCAGAGGCAGCATTGGCAGCAGCAGACATTAGATTGCCAGGGCAGAGCACCCATGGACTAGCAGACAGCAGCAGTGGGATTACCAGGCCAGTGAGGCACATCACCCAGGCAGCGTGGCATGAGAAGAAGGCAGGCAGACTGAGGCTTGGCAACCTGGGTGGGCAGGCAGACAGCGTGGCATGAGCAGAAGGCAGGCAGGCTGAGGCAGGCTTTATTGAGACAGGCTTTAAACTTGGCAATCTGGGCGGCTAGACAGGCAGCATGGCATGACCAGAAGGCAGGAAGACTGAAGCAGGCTTTGATCGTGGCAACCTTGGTGGGAAGACAGGCAGTGTGGCATGAGAAGCAGTAGGGAAGGCAGGCTGGGACCTTGGCAGGGCACTCAGATAGGCTGGTGAAGACTGTGCAGCGCGCACGCGAGAAAGCCAGTCACATAGGTGGTCCAAGATCGTCTAGCTAGAGGCTGGCTGGCAGGCTTACAGTTTCCCAATGTCACCCTCCATCATGAGGTCAGTCAGATAGGCTGGATGAGGCTATCTAGTCAGAGAGAGAAACAGGCAGGGCGGGCGTCGGGCATTGGGAGGGAGGGACAGCACCTCAGGGGCAGCTTGGGGAATCCCAGGAGCAGAAGGTTGAGCTTTATAAAAAGTAACTGCTCCACCAACTTGGCCCCCAGTCTCAGGCGGTGCGGCGAGCAAATGTCCCCCACCATGGAGAACACCTGCTCACTGGGGACACTGCTTGGTGGACAGGACAAGAGACCCTTGGCCACTTTGGACAGGGCTGGCCACACGTTGGTCTTGCTGGCCCAGTAGGCCAAGTGATCGCTACTGGGTTCTATGCATGGCTCATCCTCCAGGTAGGTCTCCACTGCTGCTGAGGCACCGTCGTATTCCCTGGAGTAACTCTGCCTGGGCACCACCTCCACCACTGCCCTCAGCCACATTGCTTGCCCTGCTGTGCAAGAGTCCATGCTCCCCAGAGTGGCCTGTACATAGGAGCTGCTGGTGCTGGCAATAGGGGTGCTGCTGATGCTCAGCCTGCTGCTGGTGCTGCTACCACTAGGGCTGGGGGCAGGGATAGACCCCGCTGGCTGAAAGGGGTGGCTGCTTCCACTCCCACCATCCCCAGGGGCGTCCTGCTGCTGCTATGCACTCTCCAGAGCTTTCTCTGCCTGCCGGACCCTCTCCACGAGCTCACCGTTCCAGTGCCCATAGAGCGCTGTCTGGCGTGCCACGCTACGCTTGGATGCCAACACATATTCCGCCCGCTGCAGGAGCTCGTTGAACAGCGCCTTCAGTCCTGTCTTCAGCTGCTGCACCAGGGCAACCGCCTCATCCGCCAGCTTCCTGGTCTGAGGGCCACAATCCTGCCCCTGGAGAATTTCCTCCAGCCTCCTGAGGAGACTCTGGACCAGAGAGGTCACCTGGCTGATGGTGGCCATGGAGGAGCTGATGGTCTCTGTCAAGGCCAGGAATGGCCTCAAAACAAAGACTGTGTGCACTAGGATCTCCCATTACACCCCATTGTACCCTGGAGGTGCCCTGCTGTCTGTCACCAGTTGCACCTGATGCAAGGCAGCTTTCGCTCAAGAAGCCGCTTGAGCATCAGGAACATTGAATTCCACCATGTGGACACATCCTGAACCAGCTGGTGCACTGTGGAGACTTGCTCGGCCTGCTTTGCCCGGAGGAGGTTGCTGCCCTTCACGCTCCGGTTAAAGAAATCGGACAACTTCCTCCCCCGCTCGATCAGGGAGCTAAGGGTGCCTGACCCAATCTCCTTCTCCCCCAAGTCCAGAGTGTCCCTGACCACCAGGTGAAGGGTTTGTGCAGCACAAGGGATGCTGGTGAAGCCCCCCTCATGGACTGCCCTCAATATGTTGGCCGCATTATCAGTCACCATGCACCCCTTGGTGAAGGGCACACCAGGCGTGACCCATTCCCTCACCATGGCAGTCAGGGCTTCCTTGATGTTCCAAGTGGTGTGGGGGCCGTCCATTACTTCTGCTTGAAGCAGGGTCCACATATACCCTGCTTCAGGACCCCTCCTGCCACTGCCAAATGCTGCCTCCGGGTCCTGCCACCAGCGCGCCATCACTGCCAGGTAGGCGTGCTGAGCTTTCCTGCTCGACCACAGGTCTGTGGTGAAGTGGATGGTGGCACCCCCAGCCCCTGCCAGTTGTTCCCTCACCTGCTCCTTTAAAGCCTGGCACCACCTGTCAAGTCTGGCACGACCTGCCAACTCAGGGTGGTGCACGATGGCAGGTTAAACTGGGGGACCAGGAAGCCAATCAGGCACCTGAACCCCATGTCCCTGACTACTGAGAAGGGCTGCCCATCCAGGGTGATCATTTCCCCCAACATGCACGTGACTTTCATTTGACAGCAACGCTACCCTCCACGTTCTGCAACTGCCAATGGATTTGGCAGCTGCCCCTACCCCAGCTCCTACATGGTGGACTGATACTGCTTCTGCTTCTGCTGCTGCTGCTCCCCCTAGCAGCAATACCGGTCCTGCTGCTAGAGGCAGCTGTTAGTGTTTGAGCAGGACGCTTGACCACGCTTCACCACCTTCTAGCACAAAGTGCACTTCACTTCCCTGGGATCATCCGCCTGCACCAACTTAAAATGTGCCCAGACGAAGGGTTTTTTGCCCCCTCTTGCCTTCTGGCCCGCACTGGGTGATGCACCACTGACAGCGCTGCTGGGAGGGGCAGAACATGGTGGTCACACAGCTCTTGGAGGGACTGCCATTGCCTCAGCTCCAGACATCTCCTCCATGGGACTAGTGTCTGCCTCACTGTCCCGAATCAGAGTGATGACCTGTGAAGGGGAGTACTGGGACCCTGAGGCTGATCAACTGCCCACCATACTGCTGCCACTCTCCCTGTGACCCCTATAGCTGCTGCTGCTACTGCTGCTCCTATCCCTCTTGCCATTGCTCTGGGATCGGGCCTTACCTCTAGCAGCCGGGGTGGGATCCACCAGCCTTGGACTGCTGGGGATTGCCTCAATAATGGGGGTCGATGGTGGCCCATGGTGAAATTTGGACCCTGCCCCTGAAGCACCTGCACCTACTCTTGCAGTTGCAGCAGAGACAGTCGCAGCCTCCTGTACTGCAGGCCTTCCAGTGCCCTGTGTGGTAGTGGAGGACGCTGGCAAGAGGCACCGCCGAACCACCCCCCTAGTGCCACTGCTGGGAGCCTCGGAAGTCTGACTGCCAAAATCAGGCCTGTGCAGTTTGGGGCGTGGTGATAGGCGAAGGCTGCTGCCTGCTGCCACTCCACTGGCATGACCCCTACCACTCTGCCACGTACCCCCTTGCCCGCCTTACGGGCAGCAAACCGGCCTCTCCTGCTTCCCTTCACCATTAAGTATTCTAAAATCTATGGAAATAAATGGAATATTATATCTACAAAGACCTAGTCCTACAAACACAGTATAAAATATAAAATCTGAATCACTACACACTATCTCTATCTCCATACTAAATATCTAAACTATCTCTAAACTAACTCTTACATCTATCTATCTATTATTAATTATTAATTATTATTAATATTATTTGTATAGTGCCAGCACTGTACCTGGTGCTTTACATAGAATTGAGATAGACACAGTTCCTGCCTATGGCTAAAAATCTAATAGTCTAGGAGTGGGGAGACAGGGATAGGGGACATATGGAAAGACAAGGGATAAAAACATTCAAGTGGATGTGGAGTCTCAGGTGCATGTGCTTGGCTTGGTTGCAGTTAGGCGGACAGTGAATGTTGAGAGGGAGTACTAGTGGGCGTCGGGGAAGGAGGTGAGGAAGAGGTGGGTTTTGAGGAGGGATTTGAAGGAACGGAGGGAGGGGGCGAGGCAGTTGTGGGCAGGGAGGGAGTTCCAGGCATGGGGGACAGCAAGGGAGAAGGGACGAAGGCGGTTAGGGGAGCAGGGGAGACGAGGGAGAGTGAGGGAGGTGACAGAGGAGGAACGGAGAGTGCATGCATGAGTGTGTAAGGAAATGAGGGCTGAGAGGTGGGGGGGGCAGGTTGTGGAGGGTTTTGTAGGTAAATACCAGGAGTTTGTGAAGGATGCATTGGGGGAGGGGGAGCCAGTGAAGTGAGGAGAGGAGAGGCTGCACATGGTCGAAGCGACGGGCCGAGTGGATAACATTAGCAGCAGAGTTTTGGATGGAAATAAGGGGGGACAGATGAGAGCGGGGGAGGCCAGTAAGGAGGAGGTTGCAGTAGTCAAGGTGGGAAATGACCATGGCATGAACAAGGGTTTTGGCTGAGAAGACAGAGAAAGGGGCGAATCCGAGCAATGTTATGGAGGGCAAAGCAACAGGACTTGGCGACGGAGTCGATGTAAGGTTTAAAGGAAAGGTGAGTATCGAAGATGAAGCCCAGGCTATGGGCTTGGGGAACAGGACAGATGGTGACTCCATCAATGAGGATGGACAGAGAAGAGGGGGAGGAAGGGAAGGGAAGGGAGGAAAGATAAGGAGTTCAGTCTTGGCCATGTTGAGCTTGAGCTAACGTTGATATCTATCTATCTATCTATCTATCTATCTATCTATCTATCTACAGGAATGGGAAGGGGGAACACAGACAGCTCACAACAAACAACACAGGGAGGGGTACAAAACTGAAATGAAACCTAAATCAATCTAATCCTACTCTAAATAAATCCCAAAACAGGGGAAGGGAATCAGGGATGGAATATATAGTGGGAGGAGGGAAGGATTCAATAGAGGGTAGGGAGAAAGAACATGGGGTGGGGTCAAAAATAACACCTACATCTATCGAATCTAATCTAAATAAATGAAACTATGGAGGTAAATGTGTGGGAATGGGTGAAATAGGAGGAGGATGGCAATGGATTAGGAACACAAACTGCTGCGAGAGGGAGACTTCTGAAAATGCCTGCTGACAGGATCAGTGGCTAGCTCAGAAGGAGTTGGAAGGGGGGAGGGCAATGACTTTTGTTACTAACACTTGCTGTACCCGCCTTACCACAAGCCCTATTGGCTCTGTGCAGCCTAGCCCCATGCCAATTGCAGACTGCAACGCCAGTGGGTGGAGGAAAAGAGGGATAGTGATTGGTCAGGCTGACTACTAGTCCAAGCCTCTCCACCCCTGGTGCCAGGAAGTCTGCTCCTCAGCTGCCCCACCCCCACTTTCCCTGGGCCTTCCAGCGCTGTTTTTCCCACCTGAATGCAGCTGAACTCATCCGAATGAGGCCGAACTGTTCGAGGCTTCGGGTGTTCGGTTCAGCCATTCAGTTCAGCCGTCCAAACAGGATGAGTTCGGGCCGAACGCCCGAAGCGCATTCGCACATCCCTAGCAAATAGATCGCCCCATGGGGGGCCACCTTGGGAAGCTGAGGTGACATATGATATGTAGATACTGGTTTCGCTTACTGTTGGTGGTAGTCATTTGGAAACCCCCGAGTGGCAGGGTATCAGAGAGGGGAGCTTTGGGAAGTCCCTGACTAATTGCCCCACAAACAGCAGGGCATAGGAGAAAAAGAGAGATAATTGGTGCGTGACCGGGCATACTTCTTCAATCATTGCAATAGGTGGTGGTGCAGGGAGGCACATGTTTCCATCTCATTCTGGTGGGTTTGCTGCTGGATGTGGGCGTTGAGCATGAGCTCAGATGAGATGAGCTCTCACTCTGGTTCTGGCAAGTGGCAGCTTGAGCAGGATGCACCTCTCTCCCTCTCTCTCTTCAGCCCCTTTCTGTCTCTCATTCTAGCAGCGGGGAGGCTCGCTGTCTCTCTGTCTCTCTCTTATCCTAGCAGCGGAGAGCCTTTCTGTCTGTCTGTCTGTCTAGCAGAGGGGAGCCTCTCTCTCTCTCTCTCTCATGTGCCCCTGCCCTCACTATCAGTCCATGGCCAGGTCAGGAAAATGCAGGAGTGGCAGGTTGACCTTCAGGAACAGGACCTACTCCACCAACCCAGCCCCCAGCCTCGAACAGTGGGGACTCACAATGTCTCCTCCTGCTGAAAACACCCGTTCACTGGGCACGCTGGTTGGTGGGAACGACAGTAGTTCCTGTGCCACCCTGGTCAGAGCCGGCCATATTTTCCCCTTCTCTGCCCAGTACAGAAGGGAATTGCTGCTGGGATCCACCACCAGCTCCTTGAGATATTTTGCCACTGTTCGCTCCGCAGTGACAGGCTCCTGCTCCCTCTGTCTGCTTCTGCTGCCACTGCCAACATCCTCCCCAATTGCATGTGCCCATGCTGCCCGCTCTGGGGTGGTCCACTTGGGGTGGCTGATGGCCGAGGAGCTGCTGCTGCTGCTCCTGGGAGTGCTCTGCATCGCCGCCCTCCTGCTGCTGCTTTGACCCTCTTGGCTGCTCTGTTGCTGCTGTATGACCCTCTCGACTGCCCGCAGCCTCTCCACCAGAGCATGCTTCCTCAGGGTGAAGTGTGCCGTGCACGCTGCTACGCTCGCCTTCACCCTGGAGTCCAGCATGGTGGAGAGTACGTAAACCTCCTTGTATATAACAGGGTCAAGCTGCCTGATCAGCCCCTCCTTCAACTTTTGTACCAGGGCCACCACCTCTGGTACAAGCTGCTGATCCTATCCCCCCCCCCCCCTTTGCCTTGGTCCCTCAGGAAGCCTTCCATCCTCCTAATGAGACTTTGGACCAGGGGGGTTACCTGGCTCATGGTGGCCATCGCCGCACTAAGGCTCTCTGTCACGTCCTTAAAGGGCTTAAGGATGTGCACAGCCTGGCCCATCATTGTCCACTCCTCCCACCCTAGTGGCCTTTCCTCCCCAATCTCTCTCTTTGAGGCTACCTCGTGCAGGACTCACTGCGGGCAGTGCCTGCTGGTGTTTCAGGAGGGGGGTGTAGTGCTGCTGCTGCACACACACCCCTTGCCCTTGGCTCCCTCCTCCAGTGCCACTGCTACTAGTGGAAGGCTGGGGTTCCCTGCCTTCCACACTAGATGCCACTCCCGAGATCTCTGCTGCAGCCTGTTCCCCTGATAAGACCTGCTGCCTTGAGGGGAAACAAATCAGGTCTCTCCAGCTTGGGTGGTGGGCTGCTAGCAGTGGCAGAAGTGGCAGCGGGTTTGCCAAGTCCCCCGCGCGTATGTCTATGCCCACAGCCTCGCCCTCCACCAGGGCCACCTGCACCAGAGGCTGAACTAGTAATCCTTCCCTTTCTCATTGTACACACAAGTGCACACACAAAGAAGTACAGTATGATCTAATTATATACAGGGCCAGCTTTACAAATTGCGGGGCCCCGGGCAAACACAAAATGCAGCGCCCCCTCAGCTCCACGTACTTTCCACAGCCAGCCCACTTTCCCATGGCTCCTCCCACTTTCCTGTGGCCACTCCCATTTTGTAAGGCCCCACCCACTTCAATTTGTCAATTAGAGAATTGTTATTTTTAAGTTGTCAGTACAATGTGCTCCAAAGAACATATAAATCTGGTTTAGATGAAAGGGAGCCAAGGACACAGATATGATTAAAAGGCAAATACTCTTATTTAAAACACAGGAGGGCATGCACACAACGGATAGGGACAGATTATCCATGGCCTGAGCCCTCCTTCTCTGGAGCATATTCCTATTACACTCCCAGCACAGGCGTTCAAACATAGATCCAGCTGAATAAACATAAATTAAACAATTCCCACACAGTCACAGCACCCCCCATGAAAGCAGGGATGAGGATGAGGAACTGAACCTCAGGCCCAGAGCAACCAAACACAGCTCTCAGCAAGACTTTGTCAGTGTGACCCCTTTCCAGTTCTTGGATTTAAGGGTCTCAAGCACCAAAGCACTAAAACCCCAGTTAAATCTATCAAACACGAAACAACTCACCCACGACCACAGCACCCTCAGCCCCTTCCCAAACCGTCCCCCAGATGGCCCCACTCTACTCTCAAAGCCCCACAGTCGCATGTAGCAGCACAAATGAGCTCATATCAAGAAAGAGGAGGAAGGGGTATTGGCCGAGTGGCCCTTACCTCAGCTGCTGCTGGGCCTGGGTCTTCTGGGAGGGCTGGAGGCTGGCAGGCTTAGGCTGCTAAGCAGGAGGGGACAGCAGGAACGCTCTGCTGGGCCTCTCCTTGGGCAGGGGGGTGGCTCCCTTTCCCCTTCCAGGAGCCATGGGGGAGTGGGGGCAGCCATCAGGGGGGAGAGGGGGGACAGCCATGGGAGGGGGAGCGGGGTAGAGGGAGCAACTCCCCCTCACGCGCACACACTCACCCACACACACACCCTTCTCACTCTTACACACCTCACACACATTCATTCTCTCATACACATTCATTCATTCGCTCTCACACATGGTCTCACCTCTCACACACCCATTCAAACTCACACACACGCTTTCACCTCTCTCTCTTCACTCACACACCTGTTCAAACTCACACACACGCTTTCACCTCTCTCTCTTCACTCACACACCTGTTCAAGCTCACACACACGCTTTCACCTCTCTTTTACACACACACCCATTCAAGCTCACACCCACACGCTTTCACCTTTCTCTCTTCACTCACACACCCATTCAAGCTTACACACACACTTTCATCTCTCTCTCTTTCACACACACACACGCACACACAGACACACACGCTTTCCTCTCTCTCTCTCTCTCTCACACACACACCCACACCCACACCCATTCAAGCTTACACACATGCTTTCATCTCTCTCACACACCACTCAATCTCCATTCATACTCACACACATGCTCTCACCTCTCTTTCACACACACCCACACACCCATTCAAGCTTACACACACACTTTCATCTCTCTCACACACACACCCCAAACCCATTCATACTCTCACACATGCTCTCACTTCTCTCTCTCTTTCACACACACCCATTCAAGCTTACACTATCATACATGCTTTCATCTCTCTCTCTCTCTCTCTCTCTCACACACACAGGCACAGACACACACAAACACACACTGCACTGCCTCCTCCAGTCCCATCTCCCAGCCATCACCCTAAGCAGGAGATCCTCATCCTGGTGCGGGACCTGCCGCCCTCGACGCCTGCTCTGCTCCCCATGGTGCTGCCGCCTTCTGCTCCACCGCCGGCCCACCACTCCTCGTGCTGCCTCCACTCCGACCTCTTCTGCAGACCGCACAGCAAGCCAGCAGCAGGTAAGCAAAGCCTGCTTGGCACGCTGTGTGCCCATGGGTCCTCGCTCCCTCCTGGAAGTTGCTTTCATGCAACTTCTGGGAGAGAAAAGGAGGGGCCAGGCAGGCTGCGAGGATGGAGGAGGAGAAGGTAGGTGGGGCTGCAGCCATGGGTGGGTGTTTTCAAGGTTGACTTGGGAGTGGGTGGGGGGAGGGGCCCCACAATGCCGCTTCTGCCTGCCAGTGCAGTGTGGCACCACACCGACCTGAGTCCCCGCCCCCCAACTTTAAAAAAAATTGTTTTAATTTTTTTAAAAAAAATAGTTCTACACTCCCCCTGAACCGCGCCCCCCCCCCAAGCGCGGGTCTCTGGGCGGCTGCCCCTAGCCACCCCACGGTAAGGCCGGCCCTGATTATATATACAAAAAACCTAACCTAAACCTAACCTATCCTATAATCCTAATATATATAATAGAACAGACTAGCCTAAATACCTATATACTATCTAATCTCTCTCTCTCTCTCTCTCTCTCTCTCTCTCTCTCTGTCTATCTATCTATCAATCATGTACAGGGGGGAGAAGGGCAGGGAAAGAGAGAAGGCAAAATGTAGGGTATATGAGGAAGGAAAAGAATTGGTAATACAATGAGGGCTAGGGAGGATTTTGTGTGTGCAAGCACCAGTTCTGAAAAAAGCAACTTGACAAGCAGAGAGCTCTCACAGAATAGAGAGGGAAAAAATGGTCCTCCCATTATAAAGGGTTGCACTGTCCTCCCCCAGAACCCCCCTGATTGGTTGTGGGAGGTAGCAGGCATTGAGCAATCACAGTGTCATGAGACTGCTGGGGCCTGCTTGCGCTGCTCATTGGCCAGCGATACATCCATCAGATACTGCTAAGCTGCTCGCCCCTCCCAACACAGGCACTGTTCAAGAGTTCAGGCCCCTTTAGGGCTCCGAGATGTCTGCTCCCTCCTCCCCTCTCCATTTCCATCCAACACAAAACCACAACTGTCACTAATGACGATAATGACATTGTTGTTTTTGTTGTCATTATTCTCGATTGTCGTTTTTGTTATTGTAATAATGAAAATGACATGCACAACCCCTAGGCAGGCAGGGCCGCCCTGAAGCAGTAGCGACCTACTTGTTTGCACATCTGGAGGGGCACTGTTAAAGGGACCAGCCAGCCTGGGGGTGAAGCGAGATGGCATGGCCAGAACTGGAACTGTCATCCGTCTAAAAGCACCCATAGTCAGAAATCTTAATAAACAGGCTTTTGCTCCAGTGGGTATTTTCCTTCACATAAGATGTCTAAGCAAGCTGACAAGCTTCCCTTTTTTCTCCCTTTGATAAATATATTTATCTCTGTGTGTACAAAACCACAAAGCTGAATATAAAGTTGCAGGCTGACAATGGACACAAACTTTTCAGAATACTTATATAAAACTGAATTGTGCTGTAGTTTAGGAAGGTCATTTTAACTTAATTAATTCTTTTCTCTTCATGAAGTTAACACCCTGTTCTCTTTTTGAAAAATCTACATCACATGCTGCAAGATTCTCACTTGAAACATTATCCATGGGGTTGCTTCAGCCTTGACAGATGAGCTGCAAAGATCTTTAAATAGCATTATTTGCAACAGCTAGGAAATCAACATAATTACCCATATGAAACGCTTGATGTGGATGTCAATACACAATGTCTATTCCCCTCTAAATTTATTCCAAGGAATAAAATTTCTCTACAAATTGACAAAGATTTGAATTCTCCATGCCCGTCTACTTGTCAGCATTTTACAGATCAAACATGAACTCATCATTATGCTAAGAAATCTGAGTGTACTTGCAAGGCCAGTATACAATAGATAGTAATACAAGAGCGACAACTGAAAAAACAACACACACAACCTTTCCCCCCTATGCCCCATAATGCACTACTACTCAGAATTCAGACGCATATATGAATTAAGCTACTTTCGGATTAAGCGGAGACCTTATACATTTTACACACAACCTGTAATCTAAATTTGTATCATACATTGATTTAGATTAGACTCTGGGCATATTATGTTTAAAAAATGATATTATAATGTTATACAAAGAATAGCGGACAAATTCTACTGTCATTTACACCATTAAAAACCTATTCCAACTCCACCTAAGCTAGTAAAGTTGTTCTGGCTTTGCACTATTGGATGATCTTATTTATGATATTGTTCTGCCTCTACTATGTTTTATCAAAAGGTCAGCCAGGGAATGCAATTTCCACCACAGCACCAAGTCCATGCAGCAAGACATACAGAGAGGCAGTCTTCATGGCTGCTCTAAAGCTCTGGAACTCCCTTTCCCTGGAGGGAAAGCCCAACTCTGAGCATTTCCCAGAGGCTAGGTAAGACCTATCTATTTGGCCACACGTTTGACAGGTAGAGATAAGGTTTTGTGGAGGTGTTTTAAGGGGAATTTTATATTTTTATACAGTATCTATTTTTATGGGATTTATTTTATGCATACTTTTATATGTTTTATTTGTTGTTACCTGCGCTGAGCCTTCGGGATAGTTAAAAGCATCATCAGGTACATCCTGTGATGATTTTTCTGATGAATGACAAGGCTGGATTTTGAGCCCTGTCATCCATCAGAGAATTCGTCATGAGACGGGCCTGATGACACATAATCTCCCCACACCCACATTGAGAGCTACTCGAGAGTTTGGCCACCAGGAGCCCACCCATGCGTTTCCCCGCTGTATCGCTGAACATGGGTAAGTGGCCTGAGTCTCATTTTCAAAAGTGTTCTCAGTCTCATTGATAGTCGATGGAACGTAGACTTCTAATCACCTAAAATAGGCAGACAGATGCTTTGAAAGTTTTAGCCAATTGAGTGATACCTAGATGTGATGAGCAAAAGTGAGAAAGTAAAGGTGGTAACAAGTTAAGACAAGTGCTGGTCACAGCTATTCGAAACACTATACAAATAACATTTGTAGCTGTTAAGATCGAAGGGCCAAAATAAACTTTCAGTTTGATTGGAAGCTCTTTTGGACAGGGAACTGCTGAACATATAGGCCACAAGCTATAAACCATTTACGCTGGAGTAGTTCCATGGGCTTCAATTAAACTACTCCAGAGTAAGTCCTCTGTGGATCACAGACATATGCCGTAGTCATTTAGACAATATAGGTGTGGTCCTGATTTAGGCCTCTGGATGTTGTAGTAACTAAACTAAACTAAAAATAGTATGTGAATTAGAAAGCCACAATGGACTTTTAATTGAGATTCTGAGTGCTCAAGAGTTTTTAAAAAAACAAAGCATTTTACTGTAAGTCTAAATATAGATTTGGAAGCCTAAGTCAGACACCTATCTTAGCCATAATATCAAATGCATGAAGTTACAGCTGCTATTGAGGAAGGTTAATTTCCTTTTAGTTTTGTGATCAGAGGCAGCTGCTAGGGTTGGACAGGAATGCAGGGGGTGTCCAAGGACTGGTTGCCATGAAATTTCATTTGGGCTGTCCAGAGTTCTAAACTTGGCAGCATGCCTTCACTATCAAAAAGATAGCAAATGAAGAAACTGTCAGTAGTGACCAAAGATCATTACTGTCGGCTGGCTGATTGGTGACCTAAGTGAAATGAGATGAGTTTTAATATAGGTCCAAGTGGACAGATGCCCACTTCAAAAAACCCATGATGTTTGGCACTGACTTGCACCCTTGTTGATTAGCAGAAGGGATGTGCAAACACGGTTTGGAAGTTCGGACCGAACTCGGTCCGTTTGGATGACTGAACCCGAACCTGAACTAACCGAACTGAACTCGATCTGACCTCGAAAATGACTGAACAGTTTGGCCGCATTTGAGTGCATTCTGATGAGTTCGAGTGGGAAAAATGTGACTGGAAGGCCCAGGGCCCCCTCCTGGGCCTGAAGAGCAGACTTCCAGGCACCAGGGGTGGAGAGGCTTGGCGTAGCAGCCAGCCTGTACAATTAACAGCCCTTTTATCATCAGACCACTGGCTTGGCAGTCTTCGATTGGACATGGGGGTGGGGGGGGGGCTAGGCTTCACAGAGCCAATGGGGCTTGTGGTAAGGTGGGCGCAGCAGGTAAAAAAAGTCACACCCCCTTCTAACACCTTCTGAGCTAGCCACTGATCCTGTCAGCAGGCGTTTTCAGAAGGCTCCCCCTCCCAGTAGTTTGTGTTCCTAATCCATTGCCATCCTCCTCCTATTTCACCCATCCCACACATTTACCTCCCTAGTATCATTTATTTAGATTAGATTAGATAGATTTAGGCATTATTTTTATTTTTTACCC
>QEPC01012655.1:6612317-6624558 GCA_003113815.1 Sphenodon punctatus | reverse complement strand
CCAAAAAAAATAGAAATGAATTCACGCTTAGAGCAATATTTAATGTTTTATCATCAACATACATGTAATATATGTACTAAATTCCTTACCATCCATACATCATTTTTATCAATAACTAAACTTGCACATTTTACAATTATGAAACTAATTTATTATCACAATTTGACAAGGAACAATTTTGTCAGAGTAATTTAAGTCTGTTCTTTACATGTATACAAATTGTGTACAGTTCATACAATGAAGTAAAGAATGTGAGCGTAGACATTATACAATTTGTTGTACACAATGAAGTTATGTGGAAACAGACTTAAATTACTCTCACACAATTGTTCCTTGTCAAATTATGAGAATAAATTAGTTTCATAATGATGTGCAAGTTTAGTTATTGATAAAAATGAAGTATGTATGGTAAGGTATTTAGTACATATATTACATGTATGTTGATGATAAAATATTAAATATTGCTCTAAGCGTGAATTCATTTCTATTTTTTTTGGTGTTTATGTTTTGTTGCAATGTATGGAGTGGAAGGTGTTTTGAATTGTAATTGTACTGAATTGTGTTTTTGTGTGTATTGTAAGAAAACTCTTGTACATTTAAGTGCATTTTTAAACTGTTAAGTTTTTTGCTTTGGTTAATACTTATGTATTTTGGTCTGTTAGTAATGTCTATAAGCACTTGGTTGTTGTTACAGTTAGTGATTGATATAAAAGTTTGAGGGTTATTTAGTTTTATACGTTTTATAAGTTCATGCTTATGTTATGTTTTGTATCTTGATAATTCAGGTTATGGCTTTGCTACGCCCAAAATAAACTGATTTGATTTGATTGATTTGAACAACAACAACAACAACACATTGCTACAACTTTATAAAACAAACCCAAATATTAATATATATAAAAAGAAAGGAAACTTATTGGTCTGTGGGTCTGTCCTCCGGAACATGGGGGAAAGGTGAAAGGGGCCGACGGGACCTAGGGGCGGGCATCCCGCCCTCCCTCCATTTGGTACCCTTGCTGGAGGACAAATTGCACGGTCCCTGCCACAGATACCTGCCACTTGCAGACCGACTGGCGGTAAAGATCCACGTTGTTGATCTCAGTCTGGAGGTACTGGGAATAGGCCTCCACTCTGCATTCCCGTACCTCCAGCTCCTGAAACCACTCCACCAGTCGGTCCTCCATTGTCAGGGCTTGCATCCTTAGCCCATCTATATACTTTTTCTGTTCCTCAAGAAATTTGTGGGTCAGCCTCTCAAGTTCGGCCCAAAAAGCTATTGTCGCTTCAGACTCCTCGAGTCCTCAGCGGCGCTGGAGGAGGGGGAAGGGCTGTGCTGGTGGTGACACTTCTGCCGTGCCTTCCCGCCCTTCTTCCAGTGCTGCTCCTCCATGCTGGAGTCCCGCCGCCTCACCTTCAGCCGGTGCACATTCTCTATATGGACTATCAGCCCTGATGTCATCCCCTGGCTGCCCCTTTTGATTTTTTTTGCTGCAGATCTAAAGAACATAAAAAGATAGGAACATAAGGAGTGCCATACTATGTCAGACCAATGGTCTATCAAGCTCTGCCTGCATTCTGTCTCCACAAGTGGGTGGGTGGCCAATCTCTCTCTGTAGGGGACTTCCTAACAGGTCATAGGGCAATCCATTCCCTGTTGTTCCAGCCCCCATGCCTTACCTTGCATATGGTGTATCCGTCATACCATCGTCAGACGTCAGACCTCATGTGCCTGTCTGACAGCTCTTGATGATGGGGTTCTGGGGGCCCGGGCGCCAGCAGCAGGGGCGGCATCATCACCCTCTCTCTGAAACAGGAACACATAACACCACCTAAATATCATGCATTTATTTATGAAGATGCCTCTAGTCCTCCCTCCTTGGGGTGCTAGGGATGGCAACTGGAGACCCTAGCTGGCACGTGCAAATCCTGCCCTCCTTGGGGTGCTAGACAAACAAAATAAAGTTTACAAACAAAAATAAAGTTTACAAACCTGGCAGCAGTGGCACCTCCTGTGCCCTCTTGCTCCTCTGATGAGGAGCAGACCTCCACAACCTCAGAAGGTCCAGCAGCAGCCTCTTCCTCCTCCACCTTCACCTTCCTAAGCCTCATCTTTCTATCTGCCAACATCCTTCCCAACAGTCAACAAACACAGCCAAACAAAACACTCACCAACTCACACAACCAGCCAAACCAACACAGCCAGACCACAGCAAACAAAACAGTAAACCACACAGCCAGTCAGCCACAATGCACACACACGCTCTCTCTCCACACAAGCTCTGCACGCACTTGAATTTCCGGTTTGCGACGCGATCATGGGACCATATGAGACCGATACCGATACCAATACCACCCCCCCGAACGTTCAGCCAAACCGAACTGCATGGAACCAAATGACCGAATCTGAACTCAGTTCCCAGACTGAATTACCAAACCCAAACTCGGTTCCTGAACCAAGCGACCGAACAGCCAAACGGCCAAACCACGTTCTTTTCGCACATTCCTTATTAGCAGTCCCTGTGGGGAATCAGAAACTGAATCTGTGAGAAAAAAACTGAGTGGTTCTCACTCTTTTGGAGCAGGGGTTCCCAACCTTTTTGCCTACAATACCTGATTTTGAAATTTAAATATAATCCCACAACCCCAGACAGAAATTAAGACCTGCCTAGTATATCAAATTGCAATAGGATTGTGCCCTCATTAACAGATGGCATGACCTTACTTGGGGGTCTCATTCCACAGCTTGGAAACCTCTTCTCTAGAAGTTGACCTTTTAGGTCCATATTTGAGGTACAGTGGCAGGCTAGAGTGGTGGAGCTTGCATCACTGCTATACTTACCCTTGGATAAGCAAAAATCTCCCATTCTCACAGCTGATCGTGCCGCACCTTTCACAGCACAAATGCAGACAGAGAAAGCAAGAGAGCAGTTCTACAAATTCTACTAGGGGTGTGCACCAGGCCCCCATTGTTTTCATTTTCATTATTCAAAAATGTCATTTTTGTTACCATTTTTGTTATCAGTTTTATTGGTATCGATATTTGTTATTGGTATTAGTTTTCATTATTGATATTCATTATCATCATCAATATTCATTATTAACACATTATCAATACTCGTTATTATCGATACTTGTTACTCATTATTGTTATAGTTTCAAAACGAAGATTTTATTTTTGGTATCAGTATCGTTATTGATTCCCGTGCACAACTAATATCTATCTAAATATAAGGGAGACAGGGGAAGGGAAAAGAAAACTATTATTTAATCAGTTATCTATATAACTATTCAAGTCAACAACTTGAAGTCTCCGGTAACAGAAGAGGAAGTAATGGATCTTATAGGCAAATTAAAACCTGGGAAGGCGCCGGGACCAGATCATATTCCTCCAGACCTTCTGAAGAGTGCTCCGGACTGGTGGGCAAAGGTCCTGGCCCTGCTTTTTTCGTAGATAAACTCCTCTGGGCACATCCCTAAGGACTGGATAAATAGTTTTGTGGTACCCATTTTTTAAAAAGGCAACCCACTGCTACCAGCAAACTATAGGCCGATCAGTCTGTTGAGCATTATTGGAAAACTATACGCTCGTTTTCTACTGGGGAAACTGCAAGACAGGCTGGAAATATATCAAATTATAGAACCAGAACAAGCCCAAAGGGGTAAATCTACTACCGACCATATATTTCTTCACCAGGTCATAGATCGCTACGTGGAGCGTCGGAGGAAGATTTTCCTGTGCTTTATAGATCTACAAATGGCCTTTGATTCGGTGGACAGAGAACATCTCTGGGTAAAGCTTTGTAACTCTTTGATGGATCACAGGCTCTTGTTTCTTATAATCAAGCTGCACACTAGTAATATGCTCCAGATAAGATACGCCCCCCACAAAGCCCCTACTAAGGTAGTCCCTGTATTCCGTGGCGTGCGCCAGGGCTGTATATTGACCCCGGCCCTATTTAACATCTTTTTTAATGATGTAATAGTTTACCTAAAAACTATTGACTCTCATGCTCCTAAAATAGGTGAAAGAAGTATCCCTGCACTATTATATGCAGACGATACAGTCTTAATCTCCTACTCATCTGTGGGTTTAAGAAGGGCGCTGCAAAAATTCAAAGAATATTGCGACGCCGAGAACCTCGTGATAAACTACACCAAAACAAAAGGGGGTGGTAGGGGGGAGGGGGCAGAGTTTTCCTCAGCACTGGAACATCGGGGCACACCATATTGAGCAGGTTAAAGTTTTCAAATACCTGGGGGTCTTAAGGAGGCCACAAGCTGGAGAGCCCATGTGACTGCAGCTCTGACATTGGCTAGGAGGACCTCTGCTTTCTATAGTTGGGTATTTTTACAAAAACGGGGGAAGGTTGGTGCCCCCTGCCCTTCGTCTACTCAAGGCTAAAGTGATTCCCCCAGATTTTGTATGCTTTTCCAGCCTGGGGGATGGCTTGCTTGGATAAGCTCGAGGTGGTTCAAAATGACCTTCTTCGGTCCATTTTAGGGGTCCCTAGAGGTTATATTGCGAACTGAATCGGCCTGTGCGTCACTGTACTCATATGCGCTGACCACCCTTATTAAATATTGGCTTAGGGTGGTAGTCTTTCTGGACTCCAGAAATTCCCTCCTAGCCTTGGCCTCTGAAAATGCTCTTTTGAGGAATTTGGATGCTGCAGTTGAGTCAAAGTTTCTTAAGTTGGGTTTTTCAAAGCTAGCCCTCCAACATTTGGGATTAAAAGGCGCCTTCGCCATCCTTAAAAAGAGAATCTCTGATCTGGAGCTTCAATCCGAAAGACAGCTCTTGGCAGCCCAGAGGGTGCCCCCTGTTTACCCAGGGATTGTTCCCAATGGTAGAGGAATGAGCTATCTGATTTGGATTGATGCACCCCGCAGACAAGCATTTACAGCTTTTCGTTGTAATGTCTTTGCCTCTGCCCAGTTGGAGGGCGCTATTTGGGCATCCCCCGGGAAGCGAGGGTTTGTCCCCTCTGTACATCTCAGGCCCAGGAAACAGCTCTGCATGTATTACTCAAGTGTCCTGTTTATTCTTCTCTGAGAGCCAGATACCTGAGAACTCTTACCTTTAATGCCACCCTTTCCTCTGATCAACTTTTGGCCAAAATGCTAAGTATCACGGATTCAGAGACAACAAGGATTGTTGCTTCCTTTTGTTTGGCTGCCACGAGACTCAGAAAGGTGTGTCTGAGTATGTACCTTTTGCCTCTGGACTAAAGCTGATGATCTAGTGAATCTCTGTTAGCAGGACTCTGTTTTTGCCTCCTGCTCCCTTTATGTAGTTAAATTTCGTTTTTGTCTGCCGTTTCTTTTTGTATGTTATAAATTTGTAATACCACATAGTTATACAATAAAGTTGTTGACTTGACTTGACTATAACTTCTAATCTAATCTATGTCTATAATATATATCTTTATCTAATCTATACTACCTATCTATGTATAATGTACGGGGAGGGGAAGGGCGGAGAAAGGGAGAAGGTAAAGGGAGAAGGTGGAGGCTTTGTCATGGTCTTACCATTATCTCCTTAGGCATGCATTCTGGCACATGTTAACCCCCGTCCAGGTGCCGAATCTATTAGATCGGTCTGCCCCTGGAGACTTATGGAACCGGACTGGTTCCAGAATGCTCTGGGGGATTTTTCCCTGGACCCTGACACCCGCTCTGTCGATGATCTTGTGGCCTTCTGGAACATCTTGTTGGCCAAGACCATCAACAAGGTGGCTCCTAGGTGTCTGCTGCCCTCTCAAGTCCCCTACAGGTCCCCTTGGTTTACTGAGGCCCTGTGAGATTTGAAGCAAGGGTAGGTGGTTAGAGCGACGGTGGCGCCAGACTTGAGATGAATACGATCGATCAGAGCATAACAACAATTTAAAGTTCTTTGCTGCCCTCATCGCATCTGTAAAGTCATGTTCGGCGGAGCTTTTCCAGGTGGTGAGGGGTTTTGGTCAGTCCTGCCTGTCTCCACCTGGACCTGGAGCAATCCAGTGTCTGCTGTGACCAGTTTATTGAATACTTTGTGGACAAGATCGCTCGTATCTGTCATGACTTTGGTACCGCAGTTATTTCAGAGAATCAACTTGGGGCCTGTCTGTTTTGTGGGATCGGTTTCAGTTGGTATCACTTGCCAATGTTGAGTCCGTGTTGGATTCTGTTCATGCCACTACTTGTGAACTTGATCCATTCCCATCCTGGTTGGTGAAAACCAGCCAGGAGACGTTGCGACCGTTGCTGGCGGGGGTGGTTAGTGCCTCCCTTCAGGAGGGCAGGGTCCCAGATTGCCTTAAACAGGTGGTGGTTCAGCACCTGCTCAACAAACCATCTCTTGATGCTGATGCTCCTGCCAGCTATCAGCTGGTCTCTAACCTTCCCTTTCTAGGGAAGGTTATTGAATTGGCAGTGGCACAACAGATCCAGGAGCATTTGGACTGCACCAGTTTCCTTGAACCCTTTCAGTCTGGTTTTTGGCCTGGGTATGGTACAGAGATGGCACTGGTGGCCTTGATTGCTGATCTTCATCTGGCACTGGACCAAGGTTGTCAGACCTTATTGGTCCTGCTAGACCTTTCAGCTGCATTTGACAGTCGATCATGAGGTGTTGGTGACTTGCCTGCGGAACTATGCCGGGATTGGTGGGACAGTCTTGGACTGGTTCCACTCTTTTCTGGCTGGGCAAACTCACGGGGTGGTCCTGGGAGAGTGTACTTCTTCCCCCTGGGATCTCACGTGTGGAGTCCCGCAGGGTGCCATTCTGTCCCCCCTCCTGTTTAGCATCTATATGCAGCCATTAGGGAAGAGTGTGAGAGGGGTGCCAGGTGTGCAGTATCATCAGTATGCGGATGATAGTCAGCTCTACCTCTCCTGTTCCATCGATCCAGGTCATGCGGTCTCCTTATTTTCCCAGTGCCTGTCAGCTGTGGGGGCTTGGATGAGGTTGAGTCATCTGCAATTGAAGCCCGACAAGATGGAGATGATATTGGTGGGCGAGGGCTTGAGGGGGGTGGAATCTCCTCTTGTTGAGGGAGTTCGCCCTCCCTTGGTCTCTCAGGTATGGAGTCTGGGTGTGCTCCTCGATTCACGGCTCAGCCTGGTGTCCCAGGTTGTGGCGGTGGCGGGGAGCGCATTTTGGCAGTTATATCTTGTCCGGTGGCTTCAACCATATCTCTCAGACCTTGCCACTATCATCCATGCCTTCATCACCTCGAGGCTGGATTACTGCAACACACTCTATGTGGGACTGCCTGAGAAGCTGGTCCAGAGGCTGCAGCTGGTGCATAATGCTGCGGGCTGCCTCCTTATGGGGGTGTTTTGCCGAGAGCATATAACACCTGTGTTCCGAGCTCTGCACTGACTGCCTATAAAGTACCAGACCAGGTTCAAGGTGCTGGTGTTAACCTTTAAAACCCTTCATGGCCTGTGCGCTTCTTATCTGCGGGATCGCCTCACTCCCCATGTGCCCGTGCAACTCGAGATCGTCTGTGGGGGTCTTTTTGGAGGTTCCCCGGATGAGGTGGGTGATCACAGCTGTTCGGTCATTTTCAGTGGCCGCCCTGATGCTCTTGAACTCTCTCCTGGAGGAGGCTTGGCTGGCCCCCACCCTCCTGTCATTTAGATGTTTATGTAAGACCTGGCTGTTCCATCAGGCCTTTGGCGAGGGGTAGGGGTACGGTGGGGAGGGTTTGGGAAGGGGGGGGTGTTAATATTTGTTTTAAATTTTGTTGATCTGTTTTTAAATGTTTTATTGTTAATTTTTGTGTGTGTTGTTCACCACCCCGAGCTGCCTTTGGACAGGAGGGGCGGGATACAAGCTTTAAATAAATAAATAAATAAATAAATACAAATTATAAAGGGCTGCAGTGCCCTCCCCCAGAGCCCCCCTGATTGGTTGTGGGAGGCAGCAGGCATTGAGTAATCACTAGAGGTGGGACCCCGGGCCCATTACCGGCTACCGGATTTACCGGTTACCGGTTCTCTGAAAACCGGATTCCTGGATTAAATCCGGTATACCGGTACCGGATTTATTTCATTGATTTCAATGGGGCGCTGTGTCCCCATTGAAATCAATGAAATAAATTAATTCCCTCCCCCTCCCCCTCCCAGGCTGCGCGGGTGGAAGGGGGGACACCCCCCACCCACCCTGCCCAGCCTGGATTTTTGTTTAAAAAATTGCAGCCATTTTTAAATAGCTGCAATGTAAAAAAAATCCGGTACCCCGGAATCCGGTACCCGGACCGGATTACCGGGTCGAATCCGATAATGCTGGTACGCCCGGAACCGGCATTATCGGATACCGGATTTTACCGGTTTCCCACCCCTAGTAATCACAGTGTGCCATGAGACTTCTGGGGCCTGCTTGCACTGCTCATTGGCCAGCGATACATCCATCAGATACGGCTGAGCTGCTCACCTCTCCCAACACAGGCACAGTTCAAGAGTTCAACCCTGTTAAGACTCCAAGATGTCTGCTCCCTCCTCCCCTCTCCTCATTTCCCCTCCAAAAGCCAACTGCCACAGCACTAATAATAACAAGAACAATAACGACATTGTCATTTTGGTTTCTCGTTATCATTTTGGTCATAGTTTTATCGTTTTTGTCCTTGTTTTCATCATCATTTTTGGTATTCTTGGTTGTCGTTTTTGTTATCATTGTCATTATTCTCAGCTGTTGTTTTCATTATTGTAATAAAAATGAAAATGACAATTTTTGTTATTGTAATAATGAAAACTACATGCACACCCCTAAATTCCACCAAGTTGTGTAAATTATGTAACTAACCATCAGGTTAAATGTATAAGATTTGTCAGGACTGATAAATCTTGTATCATCCAAAACATTTTCCACAGGAAGTGAGGCACTGAAGAGTGCTTCAAGGTTGTGCATACATTATTTCCACCAGCCGATTGTGTTGTCTCCCCACGCTAGACACAACCAGCTCTACTAACTGTGGGTGCAGTATTTTACCAAGGATTTCATTCTGTCCCTATTTCTAACAATGTAAAGCACCTTACTCTACCGTTATTATCTATATAGCACTTTCAGTGTTCAAAGTGCTTCAAAGGGCTGCCTGGCAGGAGGGGCTGGGTATAAATCTTTTAAATAAATAAATAATCCTTAACTGTTCACCCTCACAACAACCTGTGAGGCAGATCATTATTCCCATTTTACAGATGGGTAACTGAGGCTGAGAGAGAGTGCTCAAGGCCATCCAGGGATTTCATGTCTAAGACAGGATTTGAACCCTAGTCTCCGAGGTCCAAGTCCAACATCTTATATACTAGACTACACAAGTAGCATTGTTTGAAAGCAATGAGAATAACTGCACAGTCAAGCATTACTCTATATGAATAAAGGAGACAGAATCAGTCCCTAATGACATAAGATCAGAAGAAATCTGGTGTTTCCAACACAGCCTGGGCTGTGTTGGCTGTGCTTTCCCACCCCGGGCTGGAGAGTCACAGCTGCCCATCTGTTTTACCCCTTGTGTCCAGTGCTTGCTACCAGTGCCTTGTCTTGCCCATGTCTACAGCCTTATCTCTTGTCTCCAAGTCCTGACCCTGATAGCACCCTGCAACCCCAATCTCCAACATCTGCCATGCCCAGATACCCCATACACATCCCCCCCTGCCCCGGTTTCTTGACATGTTTTTGAGTTGGCATTTAGTTGAGAAGAAACTTTCACTACATTTCCCCTTTGACTTCTACTAGCAGTATTAAAATGGATCCACCATGCTTCATCCTCAATCTGGTGCTTAAATGCATATATCTACAGATACAACTATGGTGTGCCCCTAAAATGAGAACTGTATAATACCATTTTCAGCTGAAGAACTCTGGAGACGACAACTCTGAAGCAGTGTAGACGAGACTGTCCATCTCATGCCAACCCTCTTTTGTCTCTGCTGGCTCATTCTGGTGAGCTGGCAGGATGCTGAAACTGGCAACGATCCTGCACTTTGAACACTTCAGGAAGCAAAATGCGGTTGTCAGTTCCAATGCCTATTAACAAGAAAAGGAGCTGGAAGTAGTGACGTAAAATACACGCAAACACTTGTGTAATGTCCCATGTCTGTGTTTGGGTTTACAATACGCTCAGTATTCAGTAGTAGAGAATACTACTGGCGAGTAGTATTCAGCCACTCCTGAGGCTGATATTTTGTAATAAAATAATAATAATAGTTATAGTTATAGTAACAATTAGTATTTACTAAAGTGTGTAGATACGATGTGCATTCATAAAGGGAGAGAGAATAAAACTGAAAGTAACATAATGCCACTGTATAAATCTATGGCGTGACCACACCTTGAATATCATGTGCAGTTCTGGTCGCCCCATTCAAAAAAAGATATAGTTAAAATAGAAAAGGGCAACAAAAATGGTAAAGGGTATGGAACAGCTCCTGTATGAAGAGAAAGTGGGGCTCTTCAGCTTGGAGAAGAGATGTCTGAGAGGGGATATTATAGAAGTGTATAAAATCATGAGTGATCACTAGGGGTGGGAATATCGGTTCTCCCGAGATCCGATATTGCCAGTATTTGGGTGTATCGACTTAATCTGATAAATCCGATATTTACCCGTATCAGCATACCAGATTTTTAACATTGGCTGCGGTACCGGATTTTTTACATTACGGCCATTAAAGTCAATAGCCGCAATGTAAAAAATCCAGTACCGCGGCCAATATTAAAAATCTGGTATGCCGATACCAGTATATCCGGTACCTGGGAGATCCGATACCTGTACATCCGGTACCCGGTATTCTCCCCGGTGTTCCACCCCTAGTGATCATGACGTGGAACAAATAAATAGGGAATGTTTATCCATCCTCTCAAATAGTAATAGAACTAGGGGACACTCCACGAAACTAGAAAATACCAGATTTTTAAAAAATAAAATAAAGTATTTTTTCACTCAATGCACAATTAAGTTATGGAATTTGTTGCCAGAAGATATGGTCAAGGCCAGTAGCATAACTGGGTTTAAAACAGGAGTTTCTAGAGGATAGGTCCATTAGCAGTTATTAGCCAGAGGTAGGCTTGGGGAATATAACCCCTTATTGTCAACTCCCGTTCTCCTGACGCCCTCTGGAACTGTCGCTCCTCTGCTAATAAAGTCCCTTAAATTCATGATCTTTTCTTCTCTCGTTCTCTTCACCTTCTTGCCCTTACTGAAACCTTGATCTCCCTCACTGACTCTGTCACCCCTGCCACCCTTTCCTATGGAGGTCTCTCCTTTTCCCACCAGCCCTGCTCCGAAGGCCGGGTGGTGGCATAGGCCTCCTCCTCACCTCTTCCTGCCAGTTCCAACCCCCCCTTCTCTCTCCTTCCCCTCCTTTGAGGCTCACTCCGTATGCCTCTACTCCCCTCCCCACCTCTATGTTGCTGTCATCTACCCCCCCTCCCCCCGGCTCCCTCTCCTCCTTTCTCACCGAGTTTTGAGTCCTGGCTCACCCTATTCCTCTCTGATGACATCCCCACACTCATCCTTGGTGACTTCAATATTCATGTTGATGCACCCTCCCAACCTTGCATCTCTCGCTTCCTCCCCTTAGCCTCCTCCTTTAATCTCCACCTCTGGACTAGCTCCCCACCCACACTGATGGTCACTCTCTTGATCTCGTGTTCTCTAGGAACTGTTCTGTCTCCGATCTCTCCTTCAAACCCCATCCCATATCTGACCATTTCCTTGCCTCCTTCAACGTCTCCCACTGCTCCCCCTCCTCTTCCCCATCTCCCCGTCCCTTCTGCGATCTGCAGGCCATTGTGCCCAGAACTTTGTCTCCTCCCTCTCTCCTCTTCTCGCCTCAGTCTTCTCCTCCTCCTCCCCAATTCTGCCATCTCCACCTTCAACTCCTCTCTCGCCTCCACCCTCGACTCCCTTGTCCCCCTCTCCTCCTGCCTGGCTCACTCCCATAACCCTCACCCTTGGCTCACCCCCACCATTCGACATCTCCACTCCTGCACCTGGGCTGCTGAATGCCTCTGGCACAAATCCCACTACCACGCTTACTTCCTCCACTTCAAATTCTGCCTCTCATTGCTCAACTCTCCTATCTCCCTCGCTAGACAGCACTATGCCTCACACATTGAGTCCTGTTCCCAGGACCCTTGCTGCCTCTTCTCCACCTTTGACTCCCTTCTCAAACCTCCCTGTCCTCCTCCTCGCTCTTCTCTCTCCACTCAGGATCTTGCTCTCTTTTTCACCTCTAAGATTGACAAGATCCGCCTGGA
>QEPC01012655.1:6591922-6610066 GCA_003113815.1 Sphenodon punctatus | reverse complement strand
CCCCCTCACAGGCTGCGCGGGTGGAAGGGAGGACACCCCCCACCCACCCTGCCCAGCCTGGATATTTTTTTTTAAGAAAAATTATTCCGAAGTCCAGCTGCTAGTGTGGTTTCCGGGCCACCGCCATGCTGGTGGCAGTGATCTGGAACCTGCACCAGCAATTACTAAGCGATCCCTGGGGTGGGGGGGTGATTTAACACCCCCCCACCCCAGGGATCACCCTCCCCCCCACCCAGATCGCCTTAGTTGTACTCCGGGTGGTGGCAGCAGCAGCAGCAGCACGGCGCAGGTCCGGGTGGCTTCAGCGCTAGTGGTTGGCTTCCCTTCAGCCAATCACTAGGCCTTCTGGGGAAACCTGGAAGTTCCCCGGAAGGCCTAGTGAAGGGCTGAAGGGAAGCCAGCCACTAGCGCTGAAGCCACCCGGACTCGCGCCGTGCTGCTGCCGCCACCGCCCAAAGGACAAGTAAGGCGATCTGGGTGGGGGGGTAGGGGCATCCCTGGGGTGGGGGTGTTAAACTACCCCCCACCCCAGGGATCACACTGGCTGCTGCTGGTGCAGGCTCCAGGTTACTGCCGCCGGTGCCGTGGTGGCCCAGAGCCCACACTAGCAGCCGGACTTTGGGTAAAAATAAAAAATCCAGGCTGGGCAGGGTGGGTGGGGGGTGTCCCCCCTTCCACCCGCACAGCCTGGATGGGGGAGGGAAAGTTAGTGGGGTTTTTGTTGTTGTTTGTTTTTTTACATTACGGCCATTCATTTCAATAGCCGCAATGTAAAAAAATCTGGCATGGGGAACTGGTACCAGTACACCAGATTACCAGGTTAATCCAAAACTGCCGGTACAGCACAATACCGGCAGTTTAGGATACCAGGGGAACCAAAATGCCCACCCATAATAATAATAATAATAATAATAATAATAATAATAGTAGCTGGGAGTAAACAACGATATAACACCTTACCTGTTGAGAGCTGGGAAGTGGATCCACCCATTGTAATTTGTTGGCTACTTCTTCCAATTGACTCAGATTGGTCACTGTTGGAGACAGGTGCTGGGCTTGATGGAGCATTGGTCTGACCCAGTATAGCACTTCTTATGTTCTTATCTTGAAAGTCCTGTACAGACATTAATTGGCTATTATTTATTTATTTATTTATTTAGTCAAATGTATATGCCGCCTGTCCGCCTGTCAGGGCAGCTTACAATAATGAAAACAATAATAAATTAAATTAATAAAATAATAATAATAATAATAATGGTGGCAGCAGGGTGGGGGTAAGGAAGTAGTTAAGGAAGGACCTCTGGTATTACCTGTGAGTATATATCAGAGGACTGCTAGATTGATGGATGATGCATTTGTTATTGTTTTGGGAGAGGGTAGTATTATATTGTATAATTATATAAGGGTTGTTACTTTGGGGGCTGTTATTGCTGTATCAGAGAAGAAGTATCAGAGAAGAATAAGTTTATTGTTTGGCCGAAGCCTTAACAACTTTACACTCATACCTCGCTGGCAGAAAACCCAGCTTGGCAACAAACAACACAAATACAAATTTAAAAATACATCCGCCTAGAAGAAATCAAAAGGACATCATAAATTATACCCCAGCACTAGGGAGAGTCAACACTTAAATTAAAAATAAGACTTTCCAATGCTGCCCCACCCCCCTAAGGCAGAACAAAACTTACCCTGCCCAATTGGGGGCAATGCCCGTGTGACCTCGATGGCAGAGATGACAGAAGGCCAAGCAGCCTGCGGGGGAGGCATTAGGCCTTAAAAATGAATACTAACTTTCAGTGGGATCCCAGGAATGACTGCCGAATGCTTTGGATCACTACACAAAACCTAGCCACAGACCTAGTTAGTTCTGTGTCATAGGGACTCAATAGCCTTGTGGTATCCATTGGTGGGGAGCAGGAACGTAGAAGATGCCTCCCCAAAAATTTACATCTTGGGCCTACCAAAGCGGGGCACTGGAAAGGCATATGATCTGTGGTGTCTACCTCCCCCAGATGGCATAAGGGGCATAGGTGCAACGCCCACGGGATCCTCCTATAACGGCCTTCCAGTACCGCCGAGGGGAACATATTTATTCTCATTTTGAGAAAGGCTGTGCGCTCACTGGCATCTTGCCACACAAAAAGATAGTATGATCCTGGATCCACAGGGTTAAGTGGTTTATACATAGGAGGCACCTTCTGCACAGACAGGTGTTCCCCCTCCATTTGGAGGGTCTGGTCATGCACATGTCTTTTGATTAGGCTCCGGGCAGCCGCCGGGCCTAAATAGATAAGGCTTTCAGGTGAGAACCCTAAAAGACGAACCTCCCACTCTACTGCCTGTGTCCAAGGGTCCCTTAAGCCAGACTCCAAGGTCAAGGCTAAAAGGGAATCCTCGCGGGGTGGGCATAAAGCCACCTTAACCCAGTAGATAATCAGAGCCTGAAGGGCATAAACTCTAAGTGGGAGGCAGAGGGCCTCAGCTCTCAGGATCACCTGTGGGGTCCCCTTGGGGGCACCTAGAATCAGCCGCAAAAAACCATTTTGTAAAGTTTCCAACTGAGATAGAAAAGAGCACCCCCAAATAGGAAACGCATATAAGAGCTGGCTCTAAATAAGCATAGCGCTGGGAGTACCAATTTCCCCCCCTTGCCAAAAAAGAACTTGGTAATTGCCATAGACGTTTTCTTGGCAAGCACTTGAGCAGCCAGGAAATGGCCATTCCAATCCCCGTGGGAAGAAAAAATCACCCCTACGTATTTAAAACTTTTGACCTGGCCGATGACATTGGTGCCAATTACCCATCGATGGCACTTCTGGACTCCTCTAGACCCTACCACCAGGACCTTGGTTTTGGAAAAGTTAATCTTTAACGATTCGGCCTGGCAGTAGACCCCAAACGCTTGCATTGATCTACGCAGACCTACGATGGTCTGGGAGATCAAAACGGTGTCATCTGCGTAGAGGAGTAGGGGGATTCGGTGATCGCTGATTTTCGGGGGATGAGTGTCAATTGTCTTCATGGCATGCACAGAATCATTCAAAAACAGGTTAAAAAGTGCTGGAGCCAATAAGCAACCCTGCTTCACACCTACTCGAACCTGTACTGCTTGGGATAGAATACCTTGCATATTAAAACGCACCTGCAACGAGTTACCCTCGTGAAATTTTATCAGTAGATACAAAAGTCTGGGTTCAATAGCTAGTGCTCTCAGTTTTGCCCAAAGGCGTTCCCTACAGACCGAATCAAAAGCCTTCTCTAAATATATAAAACAAAAATACAGTTTTCTCTGAGGGGAAACATATTTAGATATCAGGGCAGAAAAAACAAAAATATGGTCCGTTGTGGCCAAACCCTCCCGAAAGCCAGCTTGTTCAGGCTCGATGATGTGGTTCCTGGTCGTCCATTCTTGTAATCTGTTTAGGAGAAGTTTAGAATATAGTTTGGCCACAATACTAAGAAGACTGATTGGTCTATAATTCCTGGAATACCTTGGGTTCCCCTTTTCAAAGATAGGAATAACTATACTGGATCGCCATGAAGGTGGAAACTCTCCAGTGTCATTGATATACCTGAAGAGGGGAGCCAGCAACCCAGCCCACCATGCTGGGTTGTTTTTCAAGATCTCAGGAGATACAAAATCGGGGCCGGGTGCTTTTCCAGATTTAAGGTGCACAATAAGTGCTAAGACCTCCTCTGTGGATACCGGAGGCCACCCCTGGAACCTGTTCATGGGTGGCACATCAGGTTCACTAATTACCACTTTAGTGGAGGAAAATAGGGCCTCATAAAAGTTTTGCCAGACAGAAGGATGGAGGCTGGCCGTGCCAGGGTGCCTGTCCCTTAGCTGGGACGAGCGGATGATGGCCCAGAATTTCCGGGAGTCCCTGGCATTGGCCGCAATGGTAAGAGAGTCCCATTGGACCTTTTGGAAATTGTTTAGCTTTAGGGCCAAGAGCACACGGTAATCTTTGCAGAGGGAGGCTAATTTGACCCTGATGGAGTGGCACGGGTTAAACTTGAGGTCTCTAGCTGTGCGGCGTAGGATAGCTCTCTTGCCTTGTGGCAGTCCAGATCAAACCAGGAGGGTGAAGATTTAACGGCTTCAACGGGTTGGATTGTGCTCCTTGAAACCAAGGACCTACGTGAAATTAATGGAGCCAACCGAGCTAACAAAGTCTCATACCGGGCTACGACATCAGGGCCCTGGGTCACGATCTCGGGCATGAGGGTAATCACTGGGGGGGAAACCATAAATACTGCCAAAACCTCGACCTGCTCCTCAGACCACTTTACCCACACCCAGGGTGGTACTACACCCACCGGAGAGGTAGGTAGGTCTGGAACATTTGTTATTGCTGTAATTATAATGATGTTTATGATGATGTCTTATGCTTATTATGTGCTCCTATGTATTATACTGTTTGTGAGCCACCTCGAGCCATTTTTTAAATGGGAGAGTGGGGGATATAAATTAAAAGTGAAATGAAAAATGATATGAAATAAAATGAAATAAAATAATAATAATAATAATAATAAATCCCTTAACACCCCAACCAGCCCTCCCCTACACCCCCCACCTAATCCCATCCATATCCTGCCTGCCGAATGCCTGGCCAAATAGAATGGTCTTGGATTGTTTCTGGAAGATGATCAGGATCAGGCTTAGGTGGGACCGCAGGGGGAGGGAGTTCCATAATCACCTCTATACAAATCAGTGGTGCGACCGCACCTGGAATATTGTGTGCAGTTCTGGTCGCCCCATCTCAAAAAAGACATAGTAGAACTAGAAAAGGTACAGAGAATGGCAATAAAAATTATCAAGGGTATGGAAAAATTCCCAAATGAAGAGAGGCTTGATAGTTTGGGGCTCTTCAGCTTGGAAAAGAGATGACTGAGATTTATATGACAGAAGTTTATAAAATCATATAAAATCATGAGTGGTGTGGAACATGTAAATAGGGAGTGGCTATTTAGTATTTACCCTCTCTAAGAGTACTAGAACAAGGGGACACTCCTTTAAAAGAGGACACGTATGAAAAATACATGTTGCAGGGCCGTGCTGGAACCAATGCAGACCTGCAACATGTATTTTCTAGGCGTCCTCTTTTAAAGGCAAGGTATCGTAACCCTACACTTGGTGGACATGCTCCCTGTGCCCCCTCTCCTCTCTGCCCACCACGGGCAACTAGGCCCTCGCTTCCTGCTCACAGACTCTCTGGTGACAGCCAGCCTGAATACCTAACCTCCTCAATTCTCTGCCCACCCCAAGCAAGCAGGCCCTGACCAGGGGGAGCCATCCTGAACACCTGGCCTCCTCCCATAGCTGTCCATGTTATGGGATGGATTTATTACGGCCATTTGGCAATATTATTAAATTTTTCTTTGCTTATTTTCCTATGGGAAATTTTCCTCCCACTCGTGTCAGAAACTTCAGGAAGTTCTCAGCTAGTTCTCTGTTTCTGCTACTGCACAATAAGAGTGGGACTTTCAGTATTGCCGAGAGCTCAAAGTGGCCGATAATGGCTGTTGTTGGCTAAAATTGAAGGATCCAAAAATTGGGCCCATCTCGGTTCCCAATTTTCTGATCTTACACTTCCCCCATTGAAGTCAATGGGAAATCCTCCCATTGACTTAAATGAGAACAGCAGGACAGAGAAACAAACCTTCTTCACCCCCCAACCCTACTCCCAGTCTTGGAGGGTGGGGGTGGGGATCCATTACCCCTAATACCCCCGCTCCCATACCAGGCTCAACACTACTACCACCCAGCCCTTGGGCCCTGCACTTACCATCCAGAGGGTGGGGGTGAGTGGCCGAATGGCAGGCTGCCAGCTGGGCCACCGGCTCTGATGCCAGCAGCCAGGCCAGCAACAGAGGAGGCCCAGCCACCTGCAGTGGAGCCAGCTCCTCTGCTGGGCATTTGGGTCTTCTCTTCTTCCGAAGTTCCTGGGGAATGGTCCAGAGGAGAATGAAGAAACGCTGCTATTTTGGCAGCGCACATGCACAAAATGACCACTGAGGCCATTCTGCACATGTGCAACCCTAATCCAAAATGGCACCAGCAGCGTTGGTGCCATTTTGGAAGAGGGCATCCATTCTGCACATGCATGGAATGGCTCCTTGTGCATGCACAGAATGGATGCCCTCTTCCAAAATGGCACCAATGCTGCAGGCGCCATTTTGGATTATGGTTGCATGTGCACAGAATGGCCTTGGTGGCCATTTTGTGCATATGCGCTGCCGAAATGGCAATGTTTCTTCATTCTCCTCCAGACCAGTCCCCAGGAACTTCAGAAGAAGAAGAGAAGGCCCAGCTGCTCAGCAGAGGAGCTGGCTCCGCTGCTTTGCTGCTGGCCCGGACAGCGGCCTGCCATTCAGACTCTCTCTCTCTCTCTCTCTCACACACACACACACACACACGCACACGCACACACACATACCTTGGTCCAAGTATTATTATTATTATTATTATTAGACATTTATAAAGTGCCAGTCGCATGACCTGGTGCTGTACAGAACATAGAATTAGACGCGGTCCCTGCCTGTGGCTTACAATCTAAGAGACAAAAACAAAGGGGGGGAGACAGGGGGAGGGGACAGTGGGAGAGACATGGGAGAAGACAAAGAAACATTCAGGCGGATGCGAAGTCTCAGGTGCGTGTGCTTGGCTTGGTTACAATGAAGTTGGTAGCAGCAGTCAGCAGAGGAGGGCTGACAGTAAGAGTAAGGGGAAAGGCTAGCGGGCATTGGGAAAGGCAGCATGGAAAAGGTGGGTCTTGAGGATGGATTTGAAGGAGCGGAGGGAGGAGGCAAGGCGGATGTGGGCAGGGAGGGAGTTCCAGGCATGTGGGGCAGCGAGGGAGAAGGGACGGAGGCGGTTGGGCGAGCAGGAGAAACGAGGGAGAGTAAGGGTGGGTACAACGGAAGAGCGGAGAGCACGTGCAGGAGTAAGTACTGTGCACTTAGCCATTTCACCACACTGGCTGAGACATGGCCACACTGAGAAGACCGATAATACTCCACTGATAAGTGTAGTATTCATACAATCCTTTAATTTTGCAAATTGGAAACTGTAAAGTTAATTGTACATCCTTTACTGTAAATAAAATCCTTTAACTGTAAATCCTTTATTGTAAATAAAATTGCTGTATTTTCACTGATATTCACTAAACTGTCAGTGATAGCAGTTTAGCTGGTCTCAGCACAGGAGAACTAGCTTGCTGGAACTAGCTGGCAGGAGTTCTTTGGCAGTTGGAGCATTCCAAAGAGCAACCACTTCTGGCCCCTCTCTCTACTCCTGTTCACATTGGTGTGCACATCACGTCCACGGTGCCAATTTTCAAACAGGTGTTTAGTGCAGGGACCCATTTCTATGGGAAAGTGTATGTAGGATCAAGGCCCCAAGAGATCGGCACTCAAAAGATACAATCCATATCTCAGTTTATTGACAAAGTCCAGGCCAGGCACTAAACCTCTGGTCACACATAGTCCATACAGTAGAGCCTAGCCAAATCATAATCCCATGCTAGCTCTTTCCCACTCAGACCTTCAGATCCAGGCCTCCTCTCTCCTGGCATCCAGATATCCTTCCTTCAGGTCCTCTTCTAGAAGCCTCTGAGAAGATGCGTCTTCCTTGCTGGTCAGGAGCAGACTGTCCTCATCCTCTTGTCTGTCTCCGTTATACGCAGCTAACTCCACCCACCAACTTCCTCTTCCTGTTGGCAGACATTTTAGGTAGTCCTCTTCAGAGCAGGTACCATCTTATGGCCCCGTTATAGGTACATTAACCTTACTGTGGCACCATGCTGCCACAGCGTTGTTCTAGCTTGTCCTGGTTGGCAGTACATGCATGATGATATTTACTTTTTCAGAGGCTTTCCATCACCATGGCAATGGTTCAGCTTTACAGCCAGGCAACATGCAGCACCAGTACCTCTGCAGTGCTATTGCAGGCATTCACTCCCTCCTAATCCTCCTGCCAATGCCGCATTCCCTGGAACAAGGAAGAGATGAGGCCCTTCATCACTCTATGGAGGGAGCAGAAGGTCCAGTACCAACTGGTCAAGCGCTGTCAGAACAAGGCAGTGTTCCATGAGAACTCCCTTCAAATGGCACATCAGGGATACCACAGGGACATGAATCAGTGCTGGCAAGGGGCCAAGGTCTTGCACAGGGGGTACAAGGAGATCAAGGACAACAACTTCACCTCCAACCACAAGAGGCAAACATCCTCCTATTACAAGCTCCTTGACTGGTTCCTCTGTGTTGATGGAGTCATTGTAGCATCCTGTCTTTACAGCTGTGCCTTTGCCAGAAGCAGGTTGATACGGCTCCTCCACTGCCCACTCTCACTGCAACTGCTGCGACCACTCCCGCTCCCTCCATGGAAGCTGTGACTGCCGGCGGAGATTCCACCATGTCTATCACCACCCGGAAGCCAGCAAGGGTCAGGGAGGAGACAAGTACCATGACTCTATCTACCCCCTCAAGCTTGAGAGCCAGCCTCTATTTGAGGAGCCACTGGAGGTGCTCATGGAGGGAATGGAGGACTCAGAGGCCACATTCATAGAGGTGGAGAAGGAGAATAGTAAGTTAATGCATCTTGGTGGGTGGGTGGGCCTGCATCTGCACAGCTGCATGATAAAAGCTTCCATTTATTGCTTTCTAATTATGTGGATTTCCCACCCCCACCCCCTTTACTGTGTTCACAGGTGGCCAAGAGAGTGCTGGGAAGCAGCAGGATACTCCTTGGGACACAGCAGCACTGGAGGCAAATGGTATGAGTAGGAAAGGGGTGGAAAGGCATTGTGGTGGGACTGTGGGCTTGGGGAGGCTGAAAGGCACCATGGCAGGATGGTGAGCAGGAATTTGGAGAGAAAGGGCTGTTACACTGGTCGGAAAGGTGATGACTTTCCTTGTCATCCACCGCTTTGAGCACTGACAGAACCCCAGCCACAAGTGCCCAGCAGAACCAAGACCTGCAGCCAGGTCTGCAGCCAGTGGTGCAGGGAGTGTTTGGCAAGGAAGCATTTGCTTGGGGAGACCACACAGTGGGAAGATGAGATCGGGACACCATACAGGGCCTGGGAT
Source organism: Sphenodon punctatus (assembly GCA_003113815.1). NCBI lineage: Eukaryota > Metazoa > Chordata > Lepidosauria > Sphenodontia > Sphenodontidae > Sphenodon > Sphenodon punctatus. Next base: position 6,600,973 of record QEPC01012655.1, on the reverse strand, counting down.
TGAAGCATGAGCACCTTGTGAGAAAGCAAGAAAGCAAGACCTTTGATGCTGAGGCCTGCCTGGACTGCTGGAGGGAGAACAGGCACTGGGGCTGCCACTGGCAGAAGTTGGAGTGCTTGGACAGCGTGTCAGAGAAGACAGGCAAGTGTTAGGGTATGTCCGGCTCTAGTAGTTGCCGGCAGCTCGCCGGGTGTTGCCTGGCAACTAGCTGGCAAACATGAGCAGGGAGAGCTGTAGACACTATGGCCTGGAGGCGGAGCTATTTCACGCCCGTCGGAGATGGGGGTTTCCACCCAGGCACAGGGCACGCTCAATAGAACACTGGAATCAGAGGCGGGTGGGGGCCCCGCCCTGAACGCAGCAGCGTTACACTATGCAGGGCCTATAAAAGTTACCGGCGGGGCTGGGAGCCACTGCCAGTAATCAGTCTTGAGAAGCTGGCCCCTAGAGTGTCTGGAGAAATTGCCTTGCCTTGAGAGTTCTGAGTGGAGTGCCTGGATCTTTGCTTGTGTTTCCTGTGTTTCCCCCTCCCTTTCCTGGAGTGCGTCTGTGGTGAGTGACTGAGTGGGTTCCCTGTTATCATGGTCATTGTCTTGTGTGGGATTGGGAGTTGAGATATCGGTGCGTGGGTTCCCTGTTCCCTTCTGCCCCTTCCCTCTGCCCCATAGTTGATACTGCCTTCCACCTCCTCTCCCTTCCAGAGTGAGAGCCCTATCCCGCACCATCCCTTTTCCTTCCAGATATCCTTTACCTTGTTTCCTTCCTGCCCCTTGGGTTCCTCCCCCTTTCCCTGCCTAACCTCATGGATTGTCACGGTATCCTGGACCCTGTGTATTCCCCTGAACCTCTGGATACCCTGTCTCTTGTCATTTCCCTTGGGGCAATTGCCTTTCTCTCTGAATCTCCCTATGATGCCCTCTGAACTGGAGGGAAAGCCCAGCTAAGACCCTGAGGGCCTTTTTCCACTCGATAGATACACAGCTAAAAGAGAAAGCCGCCCTGTCCCCGTGTCCCCTACCCCTTGTGTTTTCCTTCTCCCTTTCCCCCTCTCTGCCCCCAAAGAGATCCTTTTCCTCCTCCCTACCATGACAGCAAGAAGAAGGGAGATCTGTTTTCCCAGTCTCTTCAAATCCAGACCTCTCTTCTCCAGCATGTAGCTGCCATGAGTGCAGCAATTATATCCTTATATCCTAATTATTGTCCAGGGACAGGCACCATTTGCCAACCCCTTTGGCAGTTCATGCCACCCCACTTGGATCCCGACCGCCGGCCCTGGTTTCCCCAACATTTAACTTTGCAGCAAAATTAGAGAAAGCACCTGAGCCCTCTCTCCACCCTGCGCTTACACTGGTCAACCAGCCATCACCCAGGGATGCCTCCCCCTCCACCAGTAAGTCCAACACACCACCTCAGTCTCCACAAGGGATCCATGAGAGGAGAAGGAAGAGGCTGGGGAGAACATAGTCCTGCCATTAACCCCATCCAAGTGAGAAGGGGTAAGGTGCCGGAAGAACTTTTTTAAAAAAAGCAAACACATTTTTTCTTAAAAAAGAAAAAAAAAAGGTGGCACTTTACAGTAGCGTTAATAAGTTAAAAAGTTAAATAACAATGTTTAATAAAAGTTAAATTAATGTTTTCATTGTTTAATAAAGCTGTTATATTTTTCTTAGTCAATGTCTTCTGTGCTTATTCTGGGAAAGGCAGGAAGTTTGAGTAAGTAGGGGCAATATGGTAGTAGGGCATTGTGGGGGGTTGGAAGGGAAGGGGTGGTGGGTGCACTGAAAACAGGTGGTGGGGAGTTCTGTGATGGTGCACTTGCACATGAGGGCAGGGGGTACATAGGGGGAGCACGGAGAATGGCAGTATGGCATGGTGATAAGCCACTTTGGGGGGGTGGGGGTGGAAAAGGAAGGGAGTGGGAAACATGGGTGCAAGGAAGGAGGGGGTGAGGGGGGGTGAGGGAGGGGGGCAAGGGAGTCCAGGCAGACAGATAGATCAGCAAGTGGGGTGAATGGTGGAGAGCGGGGGTTGCAAATGCACATTCCATGCTGGCAGCTGGCAGTGGGCTCAGGTGGGACAGAATCCTGGGGTTGAGGCAGAGAGGAGAGAGACGGAGAGAGACTGGAGGGTGGGGAAACTTAGTGAGGCTGGTAGGGACAGAGGGGAGACCAAGGTGATGAAAGCTGCAGTGCTCACTGTGATCAGTAAGGATGCTGGGGCGAGAGACGAGTGAAGGGAGGGGTCTAAGGCCGCATTCACATCTGACCCACGTGCGGTGGCAAGACCTGCGAGGGAAGATGCGGCAGCGGGGAGGAGCTGGATAACAGAAGAGTTGGTGCTAATGGGGATGTGCCGCAGCTTCCCCCGCACATGTCAGGGCAGGATTTTGCTCCATGATATAGATGAGGGAAGTCACAGCACATCCTCATTCGCACTGACTCTTCTTCTGCTATCCGGTTCCTCCCCACTGCTGCATCTTCTCTCGCAGGCCTCGCTGTCGCAGGTGTGAAAGTGGCCTGAGAGAGGCCCTGTCAAACTGCGCTGGCAAAAAAATCCACGTGCTCCCCGAGTGAAGTGCTTGGCGCTTCTGTTGCCCTGCAGCTGGCAAGAAAGGGCCGGTGGGACTCATCAAGAGAATTCTGCTGGCCCAGCAAGAAAGTTACCAAAAAAAGAAGAAAGGAAGAAAGGATGTGGGAAGAATCCCTGGGGAAAGGCGAGGGTTCCTTCTCCAAGCGAATAGGGAAGTTTAAGCAGCAGCGGAGGGAGGTTGTGGGGAGTGGGGTGGTTGGAGAGACCTAGTAGCCAGAGGAAGGAGAAAAACTAGAGCGCAAACAAGAGAGAGAGAAAGGGTTACCTTTCCTGGCCCATTGCGGAGGCAACGGGGGCACCCCAGATATCCAGTGGGGGGTTCGAGGGCAGAAGCGGGGCAGGCAGACGCAAGGAGGGGCACCTGGCTGGGAGGACTTCTAGAGCAGTGTCACACAGAGTGTCTGTGTAACCCCACTCCAGAAACAGGGCTCATTTCACAAAAGGAGTCTGGGCCAGTTATAGGGACTTTGAACAAAAACAAGACAAAAACGAAATTGATGTTTGAATAGAGCTTCCAGGGTGTGTGACAAGGGAGCAAGGCAGGAGATCGCTCAGATATGCGAGGCTGGACGGAGGGGTTGGGAGTTAGATTGCAGGTTGGTGGGTTCTGGGAGGAGGACATGACCTTAGGGGACAAATTCTATCATGGGCTGGGTTTCCATGATCACTTTAAGGTGGGGTTGATAGCCTATTCAGATTCTGGGACCTTATCTGGCTTAGAAAGCAACACTTGGTTGGGCATTTCTTGCTTCCCAGACTTTCCCTTAAGTCAGGGAGATTATGTGCCCTGCCCGCTTGTGCAAAATGGGGCAAGAAGTTAGATGAATGTTTAGGGCAGGCTCATGAGATTGCAATCAGGACACTTTGCTAGACAGGAGGGACCCATGCTTCTGGTGGTTATGCAAGCAGAGATAGCTTGGCGTCTGAGTTTGCATGCCAGCTACTCCTTTTTATTAACAGGCCAGGTGTCTTGCAGGGTGCGGAGAAGGGGGCAAGCAAAGTTGTCATGAACCCAGCTTGCAACACATTCCACGCGGGTGCCTCAGGCTGCGTCTCTTAGATGGTTTCCCTATGCAAGAGGGTTTTTTTGTTTTTTTGCTTGTGTTAGGTGCTTCCTAACAATTTTATTTATTTATTCAACAATTTGTAACCCGCACCCTCCAGTCTCATGGCAGCTCAGGGCAGCAGTAAAAACCAAGCAACCAAACAGTTAAAGACCACTGTATTGACTGTAGACCTGGAACGTTTACAGACTGAGAGACACTTCTTCTCTGAAAGCTTCAGGTGATGCTGCAACAGCTGCATTTTATGCCACATCATATCAACTGTGAATAATCTCTGAAAGTAGATCAGAGGGGAGGGAATGTGCCTGTATGTGTGGGTGCTTGTGTGTGCCCTGCCTTATTGCACTTTACAATAAGTGTCCCGCCTGTGCAAGGGGGAGGGGGGGCTGGAAGCTCCTGCTACACGCGCAGCTCCCAGCCCCCCCCCTTCCTGAGTCCCTTCCTCCCTCCCTGTCGAGTCAAACTGACTCGACTCTGGGAGGAAGGAGGGAAACTTGGGGAAGCCCAACTGCGTGGCAGCTCCCAGGCCTGACTGAACAGTTCGGGCCTGGGAGTTCCTGCGCGGCCATCAGGAGCAGGACAGAGGATGGGACGGGACGGAGCCTGAGGAGCCGAGCCACCGCCGTTGGCAGTCCGTGCCTGATGCTCTTTCCCAGCTGCTGCATTCTCCAGATCAAGTTGCAGAGGATTACCATCACCAGGACCATGGCTAACACTGACAGCCAGGCAACAACCAGCACTGATACCTTCACTGTCCAACCTCAGGTGCTCATTTCCTACAGATCCACCTGCCAGTGCTGCAGTGCATTCCCCGGACCAAGGAATAGACCAAGGCCGTCATCACTCTGTGGAGGAAGCAGAAGAAGCCTTGACTGCCAGAGGACATCCCTCCCTGCCACACCAGAGCCAGCTCAAGTCAACACAGACACCGTGACTCTCATGGTGTACATCCTCCTTCTCAAGAGCCAGGAGCCCCAAGGTTCTGGTTGAGAACACGGAGGACCCAGATGCCACCTTTGTAAAGGAGGCAGTGGAGGCAGAGGAGAACAGTGGCCGTGAGACCACAAAGGAGAAGCCAGAAAAGCACCGGGACACAGGGCCAGAGGATGGGAATAGTATGCATGGGAGTGGGGAGGCACAACATGACGGACTGGCGAGTTGGGGGTGGCAACATGGCAGCATGGCATGGGGGGCAGGGCAAAATGGTGCAAATGGCAGTGGTTGATTTCTATATGCTCCTCACTCCCCTGCAGTGCTTGCAGGAAGAGATCCAGACCCTTCTGGGATCCTGCCACTGCGGCAACTGCTCCAGCAGCCGCCGAGGCCAGATGGCAGTCTGCTCCTGACCAGCAAGGAGAGCACATTTTCTGAGAGGCTGCCAGAGGAGGACCCTGAAGGAAGGAGATACCTGGATGTTCACATTTTATGCAGAGAATGAGCTCATCATATCTTGCAAACACAGCAACTAGAACTAATGCCTTGGCTTCTTGTAAGTAAGATACAGGCTCCTGAAAATAACACAGCCCTGGATAAAGAAATGTCGCCAACCCGGAAGTAAAGAGCCTGAAAAATCCAATATTTATTTTCTGGATAAGCAGGCTCTCAGGTAGCCCTGTTGCACCAAGGAAAGGAGAACAGGACCTGAGGCTGCTTTGCAGAGATGGTTCCAAGGCTACGCAATTGCCTTATCAAGGTCAAAAACTTGTTCTGTTGTCTCAAAGAAAGGGAGAGACTTCTGCTGCTGGATCTGTGGAATACCCTGGGCAGAGAGCAGGGATATTGGGAGCAGGAAAGTGACAACAATTCAAACTGAGAGGATAGCACACACACCCCCAGAACTGCCAGTGGTGTGTGGGAGCGAAGGGCGGCCAGCCAGGAGAGTGCAGATGGCAGCAGCACCGTGGAATTCCCCCGCCCCCCCCTTTCAGGGATAAAGATGGTACCTGTTTGTGGGCTCGGGGGACCCCATTTGTGAGACCTGGGGGCCGCGGGATTCTTTTTCCTCCCCCCCCCCTTGTGGGGGTGGGGCCTGGACAAGTCAATTTCCAGGCCGCTTCCCTTAACATTGGAAGCGGCCAGAGGCCGTGCCGGAGGCGCGTGCTGGGGGCGCGTGTTGAAGGGGCCTGCCCTTTGGCCGTGTCCTTTGGCTGGGTCAGGAGGCGGAGGCGAGAGACCCTGTGCATGTGTGTATTGTGTGGAGGGTAATGTTAATTACTGATGGAGTGGAGGGTACAGCTGACCCCCCCAGTGAGAGAGGGGTGGAGTTGGGTGAAATGTTCCATGGTGGCAGCAGGGGACAGAAGGATTAGATTGTGGGGCCAACTGCTTGATTGTTAAAGCGTTGGTGGAAGGAGAATGTCAGTAAGGGGGATTTATGATCTTTGTATTGCTAACATATTGTATACTGCTGATATTTTTGCTGTGCTGGGTCCCCTGCGTGGGAAAAATCCCAGGAAATGTATTTTGCTGTTTTGTGAGCCGCCTCGAGTCGGTTTCCGAGAAAGTGCGGGGTATAAATTAAACGCTATGCTATGCTATGCTATACATATGCAAGATAGGAAAACTTGTCCAGATTTGTACAGAAAGATATTGCTGATAATTTGTTAAAAGCAATTCATGTGTGTTTTTTATATTGTTTTGATGCTTTATAACAAAGGAGACAAAATGCTTACAATTTTGGTTCAGTTCTGGTTCAGGTTCATCAGTATTTCTATTTCCACTTTGGTTCCGTCTCAGACACTAACTTAATAATAATGGCTCAGTAACATTCTCAGTTACTTTGAACCTGTTTGAACTGGCTTGAAGACTGTCACAAACTCTTAAGCTGGCAGTGTAACTCCTAACAAAAGAATACAATGATATCTATTATTTATTTAATTAATTTTTTAATCTGCTCTTCCCCAAAGACTCAGGACAGGTAACAACCAAAAAATATGCAAATAAAATAGAAAAATGAAACTCATAAATGAAGATATTAAAATATACCAATATATAAATACCCATAAAATTACACTCAAGTCCTAACCCTGCCTGTTAAACACACAGTCAAATAGATAGGTCATGTCATGCATGGTTTCCAGACAATGCTCAGGCTTGGGTTTTGTTGAACACCCCAGGGAAGGGAGTTCAAGCCGAAAGATTTTGGGCTTCCCCTCAATCCCTGAATTCTTTGGGGGTAAATTTGTGCACATGGAATAGACCTTGGACAAATGGTCCTTCCAAAGACACAGCAGACAGCACATGGAGCATGTTCATTCACCAAACACATTTGGCTGATACCATAGGCACAGTGTTTAAATCTGGGCCATTTGGTATCTAACAAGGTGACACATTTCTAAGTTTTAATTTAGTTCTAGCAACACAGACTGGATAAAGGAGTAAGTGGGATAGACAGTGCATGCAAAGGTGTAGAAACTTATAACACATCTTAATTGTATTTTCTTTGCAATTAACAAGAACAAACATGAAGAGAGTATAAGAAGCCAGCTCCATAGCAAACAAGAAAGGTTGTTATGGGGAGAAAGATGAAATGTCTAGGGTCAGAATCCTTAAAGGAGTAAAAAAAAATAACAACAAAGAAACCCCTGCAGTGAGGCTAGAGCAGCTCCTTCTTGTATATGCTTCAGGATATAATATTTAGTGTAGCGAGGAGTCATGTTCATGATAGCCTCTTGCTTTCCAGAGTGTGTTGACACAGAGCATTACCAGATGAAACACTGGCTACTCCTATTTGGCATTTGGTTATTACATGTGCAAACATTAGGGGTGTGCACCAGGCCCCCAAGTCATTTTCATTTTCATTATTTTAAAATGTTGTTTTCATTATCATTATTAACGTCATTTTCGTTTTCATTGTTATCGGTATCGGTACCATTTCAAACGAAGATTTTACTTTTGCTATCGGTATCGGTATCAGTATCGATTCCCATGCGCAACTAATATCTATCTAAATCTAACGGAGACAAGAGGAGAAGGGAAAAGGAAAACTGTCTATTATCTAATCAATTATCTATATAACTATTCTAATCTAATCTATATGTCTATAGTATATATCTATATCTAATCTATATAACTATTCTAATCTAATCTATATGTCTCTTTCTCTCTCTCTCTGTCTATAATATATATCTATATCTAAACTATACCACCTATCTATATATAATGTACAGGGGGGAGAAGGGCAGGGCAAGGGAGAAGGTAAAATGTAGGGTATGAGGAAAGAAAGGTATTGGTGGTAATACAATGAGGGCTAGGGAGGATTTTGTGTGTGCAAGCACCACACTTCTGTAAATGCAACCTGACAAGTAGAGCTCTCACAGAATGGAGAGAAAAAGCCTAGAAGGTGTCATGTTTCAAATTATGAAACATGACACCCCACTGATGCCTGAGAAGAGAGGATAGCAGAGACAACGTGTTGCAATATCAATGGCTTTTGATTGAAGCTGCATAGTCATGTGAGTAGAAAATTGCCTTTTTGAGAGCTGTACAGTTTGAACACATTTCTACGGCTGAATCTGTAGGCAGTGCCCTTCACTTGATGTCAGGAATCCTATCCAGTGCTCTCTTAGAGACTCTTGCTTTTCCACTGGGGAAAACCTATCTGATCTTTATTACATCTTTAGTTACTCCAGAGGTATCTTGGAAGACCCCTTCGCCACCAAAATGGCAGTGACGGGTAGATTGTCGTGGTTCCACCCACCCTCCAGAGCGGGAGACTCAGGACTCGGGCCACTGCAGCGCTGGCCTGTTAGAAGGCCCCACTGCTGGGGAAGGAACGGTTGCCAGGGCAACCCTCCCCTGGAATGCATGCGCAGACCCTGCGCTGCATGGGGAATCATGGAGACACTCCCCTTTTAGGCGGGGTGTGCCTCCCGAACGCCGCAGGAGCAGCATTCTAGTGGGTTAAACTGAGGAGTCAGCAGCAAGAAAAACTGGCTGCTGGGTCAGCGACCTCGTTCACCTGGTTTCAGGCATCTTCCCACGATCACCAAGCTAGTTTGGAGCTTTGGGGGAGTTTTAGGGAGTTACTGTTTATTCGTAGGGGAGGGTACCTCCCTTTCTTACAAACTCTTTGTTTTCTCTCTCAGGCCTCTTTCTGTGTTCTCAAAGATAGTGTCTGTCTGGGGTTCGTTATTGTGGCCTTGGAAATACATTTTCTGCTTAGAAAGTGATTTTGACAACTTTATTCTCATGGGCCTAGTTTTATTTATTTTTATTTATTTATTTAGCAAATTTATACCCCGTCCCCTCCTGCAACGCAGCTCGGGGCAGCTTCCAACAATCATAATAAAAACATTTAAAATTCATTTAAAAATATTAAATATAAAATATACCATTATAAAACAGGGCTAGAAAAATAATAAATAAATGGGTGGGGGACTAAAATCATCCCTCCCCA
>QEPC01012655.1:6564719-6583638 GCA_003113815.1 Sphenodon punctatus | reverse complement strand
GTCATGTTGAAGGTCAGAGAGAGAAGTTAGGAATGGTGAAAGGTCAGGAAGAAGGAGGAAGTCCAGTAGGAGCTTCCTGGGCACATCCCACCTGGGAGGGGGCTTAGAAGCAGAGATCAGGAAAGGTTAAAGTGACACTCACACTAACTCACTATCTTTACTCCCAATGCCCCTAGTGATCATTAGGGTTTGTTGGTGCAAAAGGTCGATGCCATCTGGAGCTGTTTTTCCAACAGTGCGAAGGGCGTATGGAACAGGACCGGTGGGAGTGTGGTTGCATTATGACAAAGTCTTTTGTCATCGTGCTGCTACCTTGCCAGGGTTGCGATGGGAGACTCATGCACCAGACTTATGGTTGGAGTGTATGATAGATAGGGATGTGCGAACACGGTTCGGAAGTTTGGAGTTCAGACCGAACTCGAATAGTTCGGTTGACCAAACTGAACTTTCAAATCGAACTTGAATTCGACCAAACTGTTCGGTCGAATTTGAACCAGTTCGGAAGGCCCCAAACCCCATTTTTGAATGTATGAACTCGGTTTGGAAGTTCGGAATTTGACCAAACTCGAATAGTTCAATCGACCGGACCGAACGTTTGAACCGAACCGAAATTCTGAACTCAGTTCTGTTCGCACATCCCTAATGATAGACGCCACTAATGCTCCATGGTCTAATAGTGGCCACCCCCTGGTGAGAGGTTGGGTTGCCTTGGTAAATAAGCCGGAGGGGGTTTAAAGGGGGACCTGGCCTGTGTTGGGAATATAATCGGGCGGGCAAATGCAACTGAGCAACATGCAGGTTCCATCACGGGTGCTTGAATTGCGGGCGGGAGGGGGGGGGCACTCGGCAATGAACTGCTTTTGACCCAGGCAGAAAGGCAGAAGAGGGAGGTACGGTCAGGGTGGGGGCAATGGAAAGGGAGGACAGGGACCATCCACAGGCGCCTGCCCTTTTAAAAGGACCGATGACAGTCAGAACTGAGTGCCTAGAGTCGGTGCTCAGGGGGCACCCGGATTGGAAAGAGGTTGATTATGTGATGCAGGGGTTTAAAAATGGTTTCATTATCACAGCAGGCATGGTGCAGCAGCGTGAGGCAGTCCACAACTTGAAATCAGTAAGGGGATTTGAGGAGGTGGTGAGACAGAAAATAATCAAGGAGCTGGCGGAAGGCAGGGTAGCTGGCCCATTCAACCAACCCCCTATGGGTAACCTAGTCATTTCCCCTTTGGGAATTGTTCCGAAGAAAGTGGAAGGGGAGTATCGACTGATACACCACTTATCGTACCCACGGGGAGGCTTGGCCAATGATGCAATACCTAAGGAACCTTCAACCATTAGATATGCATCATTTGACACCACGGTGGAAAAAGCAAAGGCAATGAGTAGGGGAGCACTCCTGGCGAAGTGTGACGTGAAGTCAGCGTTTCGCCTACTACCAGTGCACCCCAGTAGTTTCCACCTATTAGGCTTCCAGTTTGAAGGGCAGTACTATTATGACCGTGCTATGCTGATGGGTTGCTCAATAACCTGCTCAGCATTTGAGAGATTTAGTTCTTTGATAGAGTGGGTTTTTAGACAAAGGATGCAGGCCGGGGATGTAACAAAATACTTGGATGATTTCTTGATAATAGGCCATCCAGGAACAAGGGAGTGCGCCACTGTGCTTCAGTTGTTTCAAGAGGTAGCAAGTGATTTATTAGCTGCCCCCTCATGCCTATCGCATCTCAGGGTGGCTTACAACAATACAATAAAATTCCATAAAAGCAGTGTTTAAAAACCAACTCCATCAATAAGTTTAAAAAACAACCCCATATCCACACACACACACCCACAACTACCCAACCCTCCCCTCCTCCCCTCCGAAGGCCTGGACGAACAGCCAGGTCTTGCAGGCTCGATGAAATACCAGAAGACCTGGGGCCAGGAGGGCTTCCTCCGGGAGGGAGTTCCAAAGTCGTGGCCCAGCCATTGAGAATGCCCTCTCCATTGTATCCCCCGTCTCACCTGGGGGACTTCCAAGAAGGTGCCCCCAGTGGACCGAAGGGATCACTTTGAGGCACAGAGGGTGAAGCAGTCCCCGAGGTATGAGGGGCCCAGACCGTGCAGGGCTTTATAGATCAATACCAACACGTTGAATCTGACTCGGTATGCTATAGGAAGCCCGTGCAGAGCAGGAGCACTGGTGTTATGTGCTACCGTTGCCCAGTCCCCATAAGGAGACAGGCCGCCTCATTCTGCACCAGCTGCAGCCTCCGAACCAGAAACAAGGGAAGCCCCACATAGAGCGCATTGCAGTATTCCAGTCTCGAGGTGATGAAGGCCTGGATAAGGGTGTCCAGGTCAGGCCTGGAAATGTATGAGCACAGCCTCCGTACCAGATACAGCTGGCAGAAGGCGGTCTTAGCCACCGCCTCCACCTGCCGATCCAGATGGGGACCCGAGTCCAACACCACCCGCAGACACCGAACCTGCTGGGCAAAAGGAGGACAGACCTCCCCCCCCCCACACACACAAGGTGGGCCAGAACCTCCCCCGCCCTCCCCACCACCATCACCTCCATCTTATTGGGATTTAGTTTCAGTCTGCTCTGCCTCATCCAATCTGTCATGGCCTCCAAACATTAGGAAAGCAATGAGATGGCAGGACCTGGGTCAGTTGAAAATGAGAGGTACAGCTGAGTATCATCAGTATATTGGTGACATCGCACCCCAAACCCTCTCACGATTTCCCCCAGGGGCTGCATATACACATTAAACAATAATGGAGACAGGATCGAACCTTGTGGAACGCCACAGGATAAGGCCTGGGGGCTTGATGTTTCAGTCCCCAGCACCACCCGCTGGCTTCTCCCCAAGAGGAATGAACGGAACCACCCAAGAACGGTCCCGTCCAGACCTCCCAGGTCTCACAACCATCTCAACAGCAGTCCATGGTGTCAAAAGCGGCTGAGAGATCTAGCAGGATCAGAAATGTCGAACATCCGGTGTCCATCTCCCGGTGGAGATGGTCCACCAAGGCCACCAACGCCGTCTCAGTACCATAGCCGGGGCGGAACCCAGATTGAAAAGGATCAAGGAAACTGATGCTATCCAAATGCGCCTGGAGCTGCAGTGCCGTTTAGGTGTACCATTGGCCCCAGAAAAAACAGAAGGGCCTGCAACGAAGCTCACCTATTTGGGGATTGAATTGGACACTGAGCGGTTGTTGTCGCGACTGCCAGAGGGTAAGTTAGCAGCACTGAAGGATAAAATTAAGGAGAGTGGTGCAGCTCGTAAAATTACTGTCCGTTCATTACAATACTTGATCGGGAGTCTTAATTTTGCCTGCCGCGTGGTGGCACCAGGGAGAGCCTTCTTGTCCAGGTTATATGCCAAGCTGAGAGGGGAACTGGTGCCCCATTACCGGATAAGAGTCACCAGGGAGATGAGACAGGACATGGGTGTTTTTTACAATTTCTCGAGAGATTAAATGGTGTGAGTTTCTGGAGGGAGTGGTGGCTACTGCAGGCGGATCTGCAAGTACAGTCGGGTGCAGGATTTGGTGTCTATTTCAGAATACACTGGTGTGCAGAGCCTTGGCCCGCTGAGTGGCACGCTGCAGGAATCACCAAGGACCTCATCTTTTTGGAGTTGTTCCTGATTGTGATTGCAGTCTTACTGTGGGTGGGATAATTTGCCAATTGTACGGTTCTTTTTTGGTGCGATAATTTGGCTGTTGTGCACGTGGTTAATGCCCTCTCATTGTGGTCTGGTCAAGTCATGGGTTTAGTTCGTAGATAGGTTTTGACATGTTTGAACAGCAATATTTTATTCAGGGCTCAACACATCCTTGGAATCAACAATGGCATAACTGATGACCTTCATACCATCATTCAAGGATCTTTGGCCCCTCGAACACAGGTAGTTTACGGTAGGGCATTTCATGTTTTTCAATCATTTAGGGCTGAGAAAGGGTGGGGGCAGGGGTTCCCCATCACCGAGCCGGAAGTCATTCAATTTGCAATGGCATTAAAAGAAAAAGGGTTGGCAGTTGGGACCATATCGGGAAAAGTAGCTGCACTGAATTTTGCTAATAGACTTATGGGTTACCCTTCACTGGATAAGGGTTTTTACCTGAAACACATGTTCAAGTCCTGGTCTAGGCTTCCCATTGTCCCAGTGATATCGAGGGCACCGATAACTACACCCATCTTGATCAGATTAGTAGGGGCCCTCCCGGGTCTATACTATGATGCTTTTGAGGTGCAGCTGTTTACAACTGCCTATATCATTACATATTTTGGAGGGTTCCGGATTAGTGAAGTCGCGAGCATGTCAGATAAGGACATCTCCAACTGGGCATTGGTGATAGAGGATTTGAAATGGGCACCGGCGCAAGTTCAGCTACAGTTGTGTTGTTCTAAGATGGATCAGAAGAGGAGGGGGCACACTGTAGAATTGTTTAGGAGTGGCCCTGACATAATATGCCCAGTCGAGCAGATGAGGCATTATCTGGACATCCGGCCACAGCGCACAGGTGGGTTGTTCATTCACAAGAGTGGGAGACACATGACTAGTCACCAGTTTAAGGCAGTTCTTCGATTGGCATTGAGAGTGTTGGAATTTCCCCCCCAGGAATTTGGATCGCATTCCTTTAGGATTGGGGCTGCCACAACAGCGGCAGCGGTGGGATTACCAGAAGAGGCAATCAAGGCAGTGGGAAGATGGCGGTCAGGAACATATAAAAAGTAAGTCAGACCATACCAATACTAATATTAACCTTGCTTTGTTACTAGGATGCAGGGCACCTGTGACCGAATGACGAATGGTGTGGATTGTGGGTCACAGCCTAGTTCGTTGGGCAAGCAGAGCAGCTGCAAGGACCTCATGGGGATGGCACCTGGGTTTGGCCGAGTTGGCATGCATTAGATTGATGGGTCGGAGTGGGATGCGGTGGAACCAGTTACTACCAATGTTGTCTGGATTGGGGCAAGCCCCTGCACTGCAAATCTTGGAGATCCACTTGGGGGAAAACTATTTGCCTGATCAGAAAGGCGTCAATTTAATAATCAAAATTAAAGAAGATTTGTTAAGGGTTAAGGAATGGTTTGAGGGAATACACGTAGTTTGGACAAATTTGGTTCCTAGGGTGAATTGGAGTAAGGCACAAAAGCCGGGGAGAATAGATAAAACTAGAAAGAGCATTAATAGGGAGATAGTTAAATGGGTAGCAAGCGTGGGAGGTACCAGCATTAAGCAAATGGGAATAGTGCACACCCGGCCCGAGTTATACCGTCAAGATGGGGTCCATCTGTCTCACCTGGGGAATGAGATGCACTTGGCTGCCTTGGCAGGGCATTTGGAATCTTTGCTGGTGTAGGAGGTGGTGGGTGTCAGGGTGGTTCGGGATCGACCATCCCTTTTGTGGCAGGGGTCCAGTTGCTATTATAGGATAAATAGGAAGAAATTAGGATAGTGAGAGTCATCTCCTTAAGAGATGAGGAGGTGATACCTGGTGTAATGCAGGGCACGGCATGCACTGGGGTCATGACCCTGGGAGCGGTGCCTCAGTGGGGCAAGTAGGGACATGCACTGTCTTCATGCTCTGCGGGAACTTGTCTCCTTACTCACGCCCACAGTTGGGCTTGCCCCCCTTTGGCCATTGTCTTGGACTGTGGAAGGAGGGGATGTTTGCGTTCAAGGGTACTGCCACTGAAAGGCACATCTAGGGCAGTACCAGAACTAACAAGTTGAGTTATTTATTTAGCAAACTGGACCCAAATTGCTTGGTGAAATTACCCACCGGCCTTCCTGCTTCCTACAATTCATTAATAAAGAGCGTGGTCGAATTTGAATCCAACTCTGGTCTCTGAGTCTTATTTGGGGGGTACATCGACAAATAGCAGGTTATAGTAACAGCACTATTGCGTACCAGTTGGCAAATGCAGGGGGTTTAATGGTGATGATTGTCATTATGTCCATTAATATGTAAAAGCTATAAACTGAAATGATGGTAGTTAAGTTCAGCAGCACTCCAGATTGATTAGAGATTTCTTTTGAGGTTTCACAGTGGGTGTTTTCAAACAGATGTGGGGCCGGTCACTCCTGGACCTGGGGTGCACCCCAATGTCTAAACGCTTGCAGCCCTGTCTGAGTCAGATTTAGATGGATCCAGCAGCTGCCATGGCTCATGGTCAACCCACGCAGCACCCCCTCCCCCACACCAAAGAGTTCTGGGGGGATCAAACAACACTCTAGGCTGGTTTCTGCCCACAACTTCATGGTGTTCCCCGGAGCAACTTGCGGCCGAAAGCTGAGCTGCAGTGGCCCTCCACCAAGAAGGCAGATAGGAGCGCCATCTTGGACTCGTGCCCCAGGTTGGGGTAGCTTGTTCCGCTGGTAGTTCTTCTGGATGTTGGGGCTGGAGCAGAGCAGGGACAGCCTGCTTCACCTGCACATCCAGTGGCCTGCCTTTATACGGACGGGCCACCCAGGGGTGAGGCGAAGCAGTGGTGGGGCTGCTGTCCATCTAAAAGCACTCATAGTCCTTTTCATTTCCCATCTCTTCCTTCTTCTTCCAACTCCAGCTCCCTCTCTTCTCAGCATCTATCAGGTAACATCAGTGAAATAGGCTGGTTGCTCATGACCTGATACAGCCAACCATTACATAGAATTACAAAGACTACAGAGTGTGATCTAGTGATTAAGCACTCGACTGAGACTCAGGTGAATTGAGTCCTATTCCTGACTCTGGTTCTGCCACTGACCCTTCTGCATGACCTTCTTCACCTCTCAGGGCTTGTTTTCCTTTTTATCATTTGTCTGTTTTGTAAAGCACACTGTTTAGGACAAGGCTCTTGTTTGCTTGTTTATTCAAATTTGATACCCCTTCCTTCCCCCAAGGCTCAGGGCAGCGATATAAAAGCATATTAGAATACATAAGAATCCCTTTAAATCTCCAAATCTAAAAACCCGCTCTCCTGCCCCCTAAGCTTGCCTGCCAAAAGCTTTGCTCCCCCCCAAAACAAAAAGACTTGAATCTCCTTCAGAATAATAATATGCTCAGGTTTAGACTCTGATAAATCTCCACGGGAAGGGACTCAGAGTTCCACAACACTGAGGCAGTAACCAAGAATGCTCCTCCATGTACTCTCGTCATAGAAACACAATTGCCAGGTGGTATCCGCAAGCGAGTGCTCCCAGTTGACAGCAAAAATCACAGTGGATCATGATAGGAGAGGCGGTCTTTCTGACTGTGCGTTTGGACAGTCTTTACTATAACAGAGCCCTAATCTTATTAAGAGGGCTTCTTGATTGTACTGTAATTCAAGTAACATATATATAAGAATAAAAATAAACCACATGAAGTTTGCCTTGGTTGTGTTTCAACTTAGAACTACTGGATTCAGTCAGGCCGAAAACATAAATGGAGTCATCAAGTGTATTGATTGAAGAATGACTTTTACTCTGGCTCTAAAGTGGAGGATAATAAAACTGAGAGGAGATGGAGACCTATTCTAAAAATAGAATCAATCTGTGTGGATGTGTTGCAGTCCATAAGTACTGATCAGTAACATTAAAAAGCTTTAACATTAAAAGATTGCTATTGCCCTCTGAAAGCAATTGCTTTCTTTTTCTGGTTGAATGTCATTTGTTTTGTAAATGTTGGAGTGCACCTAAGTGAATCCAAAGTTCACAGGCATCTGCTTCGAAACTCAGCCATCTTCTAAATGTTTTTGAATTGTGTAGAATTAGTCAAATTAGTTCAGATGACATCTTTTATTGAGCCAACTGTTGGTGAGAGTCTTCAAGCTTTCAGACCCCATAGGGCCCTTCCTCAAGCATGCAAAAGGTCAGAACTGAAGACCACACATACACCCGCACACTGGAGTAGAATTTCTCTGGCCATGGAAAAAGTTCAAGTTATCAGAAATTCTACTTAAGCAGACTCCAGGAAAATGGACCTGGAGATTGAGAAACCAGATACTCAGATTAAGTTGGCACCAGGTTTCTCCTCTCCAGTCCCCTTCTCACTCCTCAGAAGCAGAGTCAGAGCAGACAGCAGGGCAGAGCTGTGTGTGTGGTTAATTCTGTCAGTTCTGATTCAGGGAGTCTTGGGCAGGCTGAAGATAGGAAAACCCGATGCTCACTCCCCTTATAGCCCAGCTTGAGTCTTCCAGAGTCAAAAGTGACAGAATTTCACAAACATGACTCTGCCTGGCTGTCAGCAGGCATCTGCATATCTGGAGAGAACAGAATTCCCTAACACGCATTAGCAGCCAACCCAACATGAACACTCGCCCTGACATGCTACAGTATTTTAAACCACATGCTGCCAAGAAATAATTAATACACTCAAAGGTCCTGATATTTTTAGCTGGGTGTGTATAACTCTATACATTTTAAAAATTCAAGTTAGCAGCGTTCAGAATTCTTCTTATCCAGATCAAGAAGCAATGCATCCTAAGAGACCTGGGGGAAACAAATTAAATCCACTCATCCAGAAATTCAAGTCAGGCAAGTTCTGCTTAAGTGGATTCATCTATCATCTATCTATGTGATATATATTTAAATATATGAAATGTAATAACTTTTTTTTTTCCCCTAACAGCCCACTCCCAAGTGACTGATATATATAATTAGTCATTTGGGAGTGGACTGTTAGAAAATGGGAGAGAGAGAGAGAGAGAGAGAGAGAGAGAGAGATGGCCAATGTAAAACAGGTCTTTTTGGTGGATACAGCAATACAGTCCTACGGATATTTGAAGTATAATGACTCTTTTCCTAATAGCTCACTCCCAAGTGACTGAACATATATTTATATTATTTATTTATTTTGTTACATTTATTAGTTGCCCCCTCATGCTCATGGCATCTCGGGGCGGCTCACAACATAAAAACAACAATTTAAACAACAGTTTAACACCAAAAATTAAAAAACATCTATAATAAAACTAGCTAACCCCCCCTCCCACCTTTTTACACCCCCCCCTCCTCCAAAGGTCTGGGAGAACAGCCATGTCTTGCAGGCCCGGCGGAAGGCCAACAGACTTGGGGTCAGACAGGCTTCTTCCAGGAGGGAGTTCCATAAATGCGGTCCGGCCACCAAGAACGCCCTCTCCATTGTGGCCCCCTGCTTTACGTGGGGGACCTCCAAGAAGGCGCCCCTGGTGGACCAAAGGGCCACCCTGGGGCGCAGAGGGCGAGACAGTCCCTGAGATATCCAGGCCCAAGACCGTTTAGGGTTTTATAGGCCAAGACCAACAACTTGAATCTGGCTCGGTATGTTATAGGCAGCCAGTGCAGCGCACGGAGCACAGGAGTAATATGCTCCCAACGACCCACCCCTGTCAGGAGACAGGCCGCCGCGTTCTGCACTAGCTGCAACCTCCGAGCCAGCGTCAAGGGAAGCCCCACGTAAAGCGTGTTACAGTAGTCACAGTAATCAAATATATCAGTCACTTGGGAATGGGGTGTTAGAAAAAGGTAATTACATTTAAAATATTTTAATACAATGAGAGGTAAACAATAATCAAATGATAAACACAGTAAATATAGGCTAAAATATAGGCTTAAGAGCAATTACTAGGGAATAGGCTGTATTAAAAAAAAGAACTGTAGGAGGAAAGTTGGTTAGCATTTCAAAACATTTAAATATAATGAAGGTAAAATTGCAAGCAAAAGTGAAACCAATAACAGGTTGCCTGTTATTTACAAATTTCTATGGTGGTTTAAGAAGACCAAATCTTTATTCAGTCTATTTATTTTGGTATCCAGTAGAGTTGTGAATTTTAGCGCCCAGGCCTGTCTTTTCAAAGTGTTGTACAGGTTCCTGTTCAAGACAAAGACTGAAAAATCAGAAATGGAGTGATCGCTCTGGGAGACATTGTCCATAATATTTTTTTTCTGTGTGACCTCATTCATTTATGTAAGGATTGGTTGGTTTCACAGACATAGGGTGATTTCAGACGTTACGGCCGGCAGCATTGACCCTGGGCCGTGGGGTGGTTCAGACCACAGGTGGGGGTGAAGGGGTGTGCCAACAGACATTTGCCCCCTTGCCCCCGGCTATGGGGACCACCGAACCATGGCCCAGGGTCAATGCTGCCGGTCGTAACGTCTGTTGTGCAACCCCACCCCGGAAGGGGTGGGGCCGCGTGATGCAGGGTGCGACCGCCCCCCTTGCCCCCTGCGCTCCCCGGCCGCCCGCCCTCCCCGAGACAGGCAGCTGCAGCGGCCCATTTGGCCGCTGCCACCGCCTGCCGCCAGGACTCCGGAACACGGTGAAGGTAAGGTAACAGACGTTACTTTTCCTTCACCGTGTTCTGGATTCCCCCTAACCACGCTTCGATCACCGCCGTGATGCAGGAGAACAAAACGTGGTTAGGTTCACCATGGGGGGTGGTTGACTGAGGTGAACATCTGGATGCGTGCAAACAAACGTTCACCTCTGTTCACCCCCCCACCCCCCCGCGGTTGACTGAGGTTGACTGTGGTGATTTCAGATAATGTAACATCTGAAATCACCCATAGTTTTCCAGAGGGCATTTAGTGCATTGAATGAGTACATCGCATGCTGCAATTGACATGGGTAGGTCCCTTGTATTGGGAGTATTTTTTCCTTTGATGTGTTGATAATGGGTGAAAACAAACATGGTGGAAACAAGGGGCTTCCCTAGGTTGCCCCAAGGCAGGCCACTCGGGTCAGTTTATACAAGCAGCCCTCCCCCCACGTAACCTGAGTCTGAGGGCTACTGTCACAGGTCCCACCATGCCTCAGGTCAGTCTGAGGAGCTGTCCACATGAGATAGGACTCCCAGATTCCTGCTGCTTAGCGGGATCAGGCCCCCAGGAAGTGTTGTCACTGAACAGCTGACGGGGGGCACTTTTTGGGGGCGATTTGTGTACACACTCTGGTTGGGTGAGTGCACGCCTTTGGGCCTCCCATCAGCTGTTTGGTGCATGCATGCAGCCCTGCTGACTGAACAGCTGATGGAGGGACTGGAGGAGTGCATGGACCTGTCCCCGCTAAACAGCTGATTGGGGGGCCCTGGAGGTGTGTGGGCACCCAGCCCTGCTGAACAGCTGATGGTAGCCTGGAGGAGCACACACACCTGGTCTCACCAAACAGCTGATTTGGGGGCTTGGTGGAGCGTGAGTACTTGGCCCCACCAAACAGCTGATTGGGGGGCTGGATAGGGTTGGATAGAGAACCGTTTTCGGTTCTTGCAACACTGGCACCATTTTGGAAAAAGGCAGTTCTGCACATGCATGGCACTGTTTGCGCATGTGCAGAATGGCCCCCAGTGGCCATTTTGTGAATGCACAGTGGTTCCTTTTTTACTTTTATTTTTTGTTTGCTGTGAGGCAGCAATGTCCTCAGCAAACTCGCCTCCTCTTCTGCCCCACAGAGAAGCAGGGAGGGTGGTGAGGAGTCACAGAGAAGCCCTGGACTCAGAGAGAGGCAGACAAGGTGTTTTTTTAAAAAGAAAAAAAAAACAGGTGCGGGGGGTGGGTGAGGGCGAGATTCTCACATAATTATTTTTTTTGCGAGAGTCAGGGCAATTCTTGCTCATTCTCGTTTGCAAGAACGAGCAGAGAATCCTTATTTTTGTTGAGAAAAGTGAGGATCTGAGAAGCAAGTATCAGCCCTAGGTCTGGAGGAGCACACACACCAAGCCCTGCTGAACAGCTGATTGGGGGAGACTGGAGGAGTGCATGCACCCGGCCCTGCAGAACATCTGATCAGGAGTGCCTGGAGGAACACGCTCCTCCAGCCCCCACAATCTTGCCCTCACCCTCACACACACACACACCAGCTGTTTGTTGGGCTGACAGAGCGCGCTTCTCCAACCCTCCGATCAGCTGTTCAGTGGGGCTGGGGTAAGCACACTCCTCCAGGCCTTGCAGCAGGGCTGGGTGAACCCATAACAGACAGGAGGGAGATTGTTAGCCCGTTTGGCTCAGGTGACCAGGTCTTCATCTCCGACCACCACTGCCCCACATGTCTGATAGCAGCTGACAGCTTACCCTGAGGCAATAGCAGGCAAACATCTGGTGGCAACCAACCAGACCTGCAGGTGAGTCCTGGGCTAAGGCGTGTTATCGCAGTTTACTGTCATGTCTGTTTTCATTCAATGGCTGTTGTAAAAATATGTGTGTACGTGCTGGGGAGGGGGGTTACATGTGCTGCTTTGGCAGAGTTTTGTTCCTGTTTGGGTAGGGGTGTCCTGGGTATTAGGAAATCATAATTCGACAACAAACAATTTTTTGACAGTGCATTAAGTCTGTGCTTTACATGTATACAAATTGTATACAGTTCATACAATAAAGTGTAAACAATCTGAGTATACATAACATTATACAATTTGTTCTACAGAATGAAGTTGTGTACAAACAGACAATGCACTGTCAAAAAATTGTTTGTTGTCGAATTTTGATAATAAATGAAAGTTTAATAATGCAAAAATGTGAAAGTTTAGTTATTGATAAAAATGAATAAAAGTATGTATGGTAAGGAATTAAGTACATATATTACATTTATGTTGAGGATCAAATATTAAATATTGTTCAAATTGAAATTATTTCCATTTTTTTGGCGTTTATGTTTTGTTGCAATGTATGAAGTGGAAGGTTTTTTGAATTGTAATTGTACTGAATTTGGGTTTTTGGGGGATTTTAGGAAAAGTCTTGTGCATTTAAGGTTTTTTTAAACTATTAAGTTTTTTATTTTGGTTAATACCTTTTATCGTCTTTACCATTTATTATCGTTGTTAAAGTAGGAAGGTTGTTATTGAGGATAACATTGTATTTAAGTGATAGACACCAGGGATTACTTAATGTTCTTCTCATTTCAGCACAAAGAGCAGACAATGGTCTTCTCTTTTCCTTAATGCAAGAACTTTTTCTTAGGAGTAATATTTTTCTTCTGTGACACTTCTTGATTTTACTTTAGAACAATAAGTTCATGTACAATGTAAATGCAGCAATATTTTGCATGCTGTATATAAAATCTTCATTGCCCTCTACAGCATGCCAAAAGATGTTCTGTCTTTTAAGATTAATATTTAATGCTCATGAATGGTTACAGAATTTTTAATGCTCATGAATGGTAACAGAATTTTTCAGACCAGGCAACTGAAGTGTGTTCCTTTCAGACACAAAAGGAAGACGGGCTACATTTATGAAAGATGAGTTCCAGCTTAGTTCCCCTTCCGTCATAGAAAGGGTGGTTTTCTGGTTTAGTTCCTGAATGAAAAGTTAAGAAAACCTGGGTTCAGTTGTTAGTCCTACCACAGACATTCCTGTGTGTTTTACACCCATAAAAGTGGATATGCAATATCCCCTTCTCCTGTATGTCGTGCCAATTGAAATTGGAATATGTGGTGTATCACAAAAAATGTAGAGTAAACACGGATATAGCTTGGTCTAAAATTACCCTCTGAGATAACCATAAACAAACATGTTTGACCTCCTACATCCATACTACTGTTCTAGATCAGGACATTTTCTAAACGTATATATGCTGAGGTTTACTAAAGAACCAAAAACTATTTAAAGAAACACTACTTCTATACATTATGGTCATTGGCTGTGTATAAATCTTTATATGCAACACCTATCCCAATGAATTCATGTTCCCAGATGGGGCTTCTACAATATACGGCCAAGTTAAAAAAGATATACTGAACAGGATAGTGATGAGGAGTATTGAAAGTATGAAGAAATTGCTTGCAACATGGGGCAAATATGCTGGTCATGGATTTAATCTTTGTTTTTATAGGGTTGCCAGATGTCCTTTATTTTAAGGTATGCTCCTTATTTCAGAACCCCACATCTCCATGTATCCCCTATTTTCAAAATTTTGATTTGACAACCCTAATTTTGCAACATCCAACTCTCCAAAAGATAGACAAATATCATCTAATCCCTTCCGCCACACTCATCTCCGGAGGACCTGCGGACTTAAGAAAAGCTTCAAGAGAAGCATCTTCTGCTACCATAGACCTTTTTTATATGGGCCGCGGTATGTGGTAGATTGGTGTGCACCACAGTAGCATGGGCAGTGGGGGGTGGCAGGGGCGCATACCGTGCAGGGACGCATACCGATCCCCCTTATATTCCCCGCATCCCCACTCACAGAGCAATCACTGTTTTGGAGAATTGCTCCATGAGTGGGTGATGGGTGGAGGTGCGTGGGCCGCAGGAGCATGCACAGATGCACCCCCACTCACTCGCCACAGCATGCACACGGGCGGCACCCACTCATGTCCATGCAGTGAATCTCCGGGGGCATGAGTGTGTGCATCTCGTGTAAAAAAAGAGACCATAATGTTGTGTAAATCTATGATCATGAAATCACTTTCTCACAAGTAGTCTCATTGGAACCAATGCACATACTTGTGAATAAATGGATAAGGATTGCAGTCTATTTAAAAATTTTTTTAAAAAAATAAAAATCAGAACACTTTCCAAGGAACTCTGCTGCACTGGGAATCAAGTATGAGTGGAAATTGTTTCTGTTCATTAATGAATGATACTCTTCCTAAACATATAAAGGTTATGATTACTTCAAAGAATTCTTAAGCACTGGAAGTTATATATAAATTAACCAAGCAATATTGTCTCACAATTCTTCTAGGTAAATGAAAGACTCCAAAATATGTAAAAAAAATAATGATATTTTTCACTATGAGGTTTACACAGTCGGTTCAAATCAACCTCTAAAGAACTCATTCACAGGAAGAGGTTCTAAAGTTTTGCCAATATTCTGTACCAGAGGTCCTCAAACTTTGGGTTGTGACCATAAACAGGGTGACACATTCTGTGGGAAGGGTCATGATCCCAGGTAATAGTTGATATACTTTGCATTTCTGGGGTACTTCACAGAATTATATTGAAGTCTCAAAATGGAATTACACAGACAAAACATTCAAGCAAGTAGGGCTCTATAAGCTTGATGGAAATAGCAGGAAGCTGTGTAAATTTATACCGATAAATAGAAGACAGAAAACTCTTATTCTCTAGAGTGTAATAGCCATTTTCCTGTTAATGTGATGCAGTTGTGAAAGCATTTTAAGCTACATACTGCCACTTGCAGGCCAAAGTAACTGTGCATCTATCTACATTAGGAAAAGGGTAGATGAAATCAAGTGTTTCAGCACAAAATTAGGGCATGATTTTAATGATAAATATGGGAGCTCAGAATATCTGAAAAATCAGATCCTTAGTTAAAGGATATGACCTCAGTCTGGAAAAAAATATATTTTATTTCCAGTTTGTAAAACTTTGCTCTGAAGCTTGTTTCTTAAAGCATGTACAAGGTAGTGCTGCTGTTCACAAAGAAACACTATTCAGCGAAACAAATATAATTTCCAGGAATTTAGTGACGACCTAATTTAAACTTTCTTCCCTGACAATACAGTAGTATGTGGATATTTGTTAAAATAAGCGTCCTCTTTTAAAACTTTAATTATTTGCTGAGAGTTATAATCAGCACATGCGGAACTAGGCAATTACTCTGAATGTACAGAAAAAGTTGATGATAAAGTTGGAGTTCAGTCCACAGCTGCATTGAACTCATGCTTGGTGAAGCTTAGTGGTGGGAAGAGACAGGTTGTCAAAGTACTTAGTTCCTATTTAAGAACATAAGAACATAAGTAGTGCCATACTGAGTCAGTCCAATGGTCCACCAAACCCAGCATCGCGTCCTCCAACAGTGGCCAATCTCGATTGCATGAGAGAAGAACCAAAGGTCACAATGGGCAATCCATTCCCCGTTGTTCATTCCCAGTTCCCAACAGTAAGAAGTTCATCCCATAAGCTACTTGGCTAATAGCCATTAATGGACTCCAAGAACTTATCCAGGCCTTTTTAAACCACAGCTATACTACTGGCCTTGACAACATCCTCTGGCAAAAAATTCCATAAGTTAATTATGTGTTGAGTGAAAAAGTACTTCCTTTTATTTGTTTTCAATCTGCTGGCAGCTAGTTTCATGGAGCGTCCCCTAGTTCTAGTACTGTTTGAGAGGGTAAATAACCATTCCCTATCCACTTGTTCCATAGCACTCAAGATTTTATAAACCTCTATCATGTCTCCTCTCAGGCGTCTCTTCTTTAAGCTGAAGAGACCCAGCCTGTCAAGTTTCTCTTTGTACGGAAGCTGTTCCATAAATGTTATTATTCTTGTTGCCCTTCCCTGTACCTTTTCCAGTTCAGCTATGTCTTTTTTGAGATGCGGTGACCAGAACTGAACATAATATTCCAAGTGTGGTCGCACCATCGATTTGTATAGAGGCATTATGACATCCTCAATTTTATTATCTATCCCTTTGCAAACAACTCCTAACATTCTCTTTGCTTTTTTGACTGCTGCTGCACACTGGGATGAGAATTTCAGTGCATTGTCCATAATCACTCCCAGATCCTTTTCCTGAGTGGTAACTCCTAGCTTAGTACCCAGCATTGTTTGTTTGTTTATTTATTTATTTATTTATTTATCTATCAAATTTCTACCCCGCCCCTCCTAAAACAGCTCGGGGCGGCTTACAATAAAAAATAACATATATAAAATACATCTGAAAACAGTTAAAACTTGCCAAAATACAACATTAAAAGTATTAAAACAGGGCTGGGAATCATGATAAAACAATAAATAGGGTAAGGGAGATAAAAAAACCTAACCCCCCCTCCCCCCCTCCCCAAAGGCCTGGGCAAACAGCCAGGTTTTACAACTTCGCCGGAATGTCAAAAGGCTTGGGACCAGGTGAGCTTCCTCCGGGAGGGAGTTCCAAAGGCGTGACGCAGCTACCGAGAATGCCCACTCCATTGTGGTCCCCCGCTTAATGTGGGGGACCTCCAAGAAGGCACCCCTAGCAGACCGAAGGAACCGCTCTGGGGCATGGAGAGTGAGACGGTCCCTGAGGTACGAGGGGCCCAGACCGTGAAGGGCCTTATAGATCAACACCAAAATCTTGAACCTGGCTCAGCACACTATTGGCAACCAGTGCAGAGTCCGGAGCACAGGTGTTATGCACTCCCGACGACCCGTCCCCGAAAGGAGTCGGGCCTCCTTGTGTACTCATAGTTTGGGATATTTTTCCCTATGTGCATCACTCTGCACTAGTCCACATTAAATTTCATCTGCCATTTAGATGCCCAGGCATCCAGTCTCGTAAGATCCTGTTGCAGTTCTTCACAGTCTGCTCGTGTTTTAACTACCTTGAATAATGATGTCATCTGCAAATTTGATCACCTCACTCTTAACGCTCTTTTCCAGATCATTAATGAATACATGAAACAGTATCGGTCCCAATACAGATCCCTGGGTCACACCACTATTTACATCTTTCCATTGTGAAAACTGACCATTCAGTCTGACTCTTTGCTTCGTATTCTTTAACCAGTTACCGATCCATAGTAAGACACTACCTCCTAGCCCATGATTTTTTAATTTTCTCAAGAGTCTTTTATGTGGAACCTTATCAAATGCTTTCTGGAAATCCAAGTACACTATATCTACTGAGTCTCCCTTGTCCACATGCTTATTTACACCCTCAAAGAATTCCAACAGATTAGTGAGGCATGACTTACCTTTGCTAAATCCATGTTCACTGTTCCCCATTAAGCCATGTTTATCAACATGCCCAGNATGCAAGAACTTTTTCTTAGGAGTAATATTTTTCCTGTCTCTTATACACATCTAGATGTGTATAAGAGACAGGGTGACTTGTTAGTATTCAGTTTGTCAATTTGCCCTAGAACATCCTCCAATGTCACATTGATTTGTAACAGCTCTTCCAATTCCTTGCCCACAAAGTGTGGGTACCTCTCCCAAATTCTCCGCAATGAAGACCAACGCAAAGAACTTTTTCAGTTTCTCTGCAATGTCATCCTCCCTGAGCACCCCTTTTACTCCCTTGTCATCTCATGGCCCAACGGACTCCCTAGCAGGCTTCTTGCTTCGGATTTAATGCGCATTTGCAGTGCGAAGATGTCAATGCATATTTAGCGATCTCCAAGAAGACTGTGAAATCCCATGGTGCGGCACTTCTGGATCTAGGTCTAGTTTTTCGCTGTGATTACTGGAATTCCAACATCACTTCCAGGTTGTAGCTCAGCATTTTGGGAAGAAGAAGAAGGTATCCCAGTGCCATTTCCAAATCGGACTTCGAATGTCATACCTTTCAAGCCACCACTTGCCATAAAAGGAGATCTCGACCCATTGAGTCTATACCCTGAAGGGAGGGTTCTTTGTTCGTGGCCACAAAGACACAAGATAGCTCAGGGCAGGTTGCTGATGAGCAGGAGGCTTGTGTGATCTTTGAACAGGATCAAGCAGGCTGCTAATCCGTTTGTGAAAAAGGAAATAAACTGGATCTATGGCTGAAGGCACTGTCCAGAACTTTAACACCAGCAAAGCATTACAGGGTGGTACTTAGCAGAAATTTGCAATCAGGGAATTCTCCAAACAAGTCAAGCTCACTCAGGCACGCCTCACAACTCAAGGAGCTCCACCTGTAGCCATGTACATTTGACACCCTCCAGTCCTCCGGTACAGTGGCAGATTTTAGCGATAGGTTACAAATGTCTGCAATTTCATATTTGAGTTCCTTCAGAACTCTGGGGTGAATGCCATCTGGCCCTGGTGACTTGTTAGTATTCAGTTTGTCAATTTGCTCTAGAATCTCCTCAAGTCACACTGATTATGATTAGTGACAGCTCTTCCAATTCATCTCCTACAAAGTAAGGTTCCAGCGTGGGTATCTCCCCAACATCCTCTGCAGTGAAGACCAAAACAAAGAAATTATTATTATTATTATTATTAAGAAACATTTATATAGCGCCAGCAGTGTACCTGGCACTTTACAAAGTAATAAAATAGACACGGTCCCTGCCCCTAGGGCTTACAATCTGAGAGACAGGAGCTGGGGGAGAGAC
>QEPC01012655.1:6529187-6542573 GCA_003113815.1 Sphenodon punctatus | reverse complement strand
ATTACATGGGCCTCTTCAAAGGACCTTGTGGGTTCAGGGAGGCTGGAACCTTCGGTTCCAGCCACCCTGACCCACAAGCAGAATCCCCCAAAGTCAAGCGTAAGGACCTCCCTGACCCAGAAGCATTACCCCCTTCTGCGTCACTTCCACTTACCCACGTCACTTCCGTCCCAAGGCGGGACTTCCGGACCAACGTCACTTCCGTCCGAAGGCGGGACTTCCGGTGACGTTGACCTGTCAAACTGATAACGATCAGTTTGATGACTAGTGTCCCCCTTACTACTTACAAAGACACTGAATATGCTTTAAAAATTTTCAATAGTATTTGAACAAATGTAAAAAAGAACACTTTAATTCCTGATATCCATAATCTCTGAAGTCCTCTGTTCAAGCATTGTTCATGAATAGCACTATGGCAATTCATATACTTGTTACCTGAACATCCTTTCCTCCACATTTGCTCTAAGCTCTGGTCTTCCAGTTCAGAAGGGCATGCTGCTGCTGCCCTAGGACCTCCTCTCAAGCAAATTTTAGTTCTGTATTCTTCAGACTAAGGAGGACCATTGACAGAGCCTGAAAGTCGTTGAGCTCTGAATGATTTCAATGATAGCACAGCTCTTGGGAAACTCTTCCATTGGTTTTCTTGTGTTAATCTTAAATTCCAGGGCTCTGCTATGTTTGTGGCTGCCAGTCAATGATACTGCCCATGTGGTAGGTCAACAACCTGGAGATACCATTAATAATTCATGTAAGTTCTGGCATCACTGCTCAAGTATTTTCTAGACCATAAGATCTCACAGCTGACTGAAATATCCAGGAATAGGAGGGAAGTCGGTTAATAAGATGTACAAGAGG
Organism: Sphenodon punctatus; assembly: GCA_003113815.1. Taxonomy (NCBI): domain Eukaryota; kingdom Metazoa; phylum Chordata; class Lepidosauria; order Sphenodontia; family Sphenodontidae; genus Sphenodon; species Sphenodon punctatus. The sequence goes on along the minus strand of QEPC01012655.1, from coordinate 6,541,718 downwards.
CCTACTCTGATTACATCTGACAAAGTTTCTTAATAAGATGTATACATTTTATCATTAACAAGCTCAAGTAGCACACACTTTCCTGTTACAGATGCAAATGTAACATTTGTACGGATCAGTAAATACTTTTCCACTGGAGTATAAACAAACTTGACAGTCTAAATCTGCCAAGAATTGCAATGATATTTATGCAAATGCAATACAACACCAAAGGAAGTCAATTTCTTAAATATTCATGTGGGAATATTTATGCTGCAATTATAACAGCAAGTTGCATAAGACCAAAGTTACACAGACCACAAAATGCCCATGATGACCTTATTCTGCATGAGTAGTAAAAGAGAGAGAGGTCATCAATTGTTGTAAATACTGGTACAGCAGAGAAGAAATTCATGATTATCTGGATTATCTAAATTCATGATTACTATGCTCAGCTGTGGGTACCCTATTTTAAGAAGGACATCGAAAAGTTGGAGAGGGGGAAGAGAAGAGAAACAAAGATGCTAACGTGTTTGAGACACAAAATCATTTGAGGAAAGGTTGAAGGATCTGGGTACATTCTGCTTGGAGAAAAGAAGACTAAGGGGGAATACGATAACGGTCTACAAATATTGAAAGGCTGCCATAAAGAAGATGGAGAAGAAGTCTTCTCCCTTGCTCTGGATGGCAGGATGAGAGGCCACGTACAAGCTTCAGGAGGGAAGGTTTAGACTAATACCACTTTCACACCTGACGCCTGGCGCTTTTAAAATGACGCGCAAGCAAAGACGCGGCAGAGGGAAGGAGCCCAATGCCGGCAGTAGTGCCGGTGCGAATGGTGATTTGTCACATCAAAAGGATTCTGCTGCAGCTTTGCTCGCGCATGACATGGCTGAATTTTGTGCCCTATCGCGTGCAAGGCTTGCTGCAGCAGATTCCCGTTCGCACTGGCGCTACTGCCAGCATCGGGCTCCTCCCCGCTGCTGCGTCTTTGCCTGCACATTATTTTTAAAATGCCAGGTGTCAGGTGTGAATGTGGCCTGAGTCTCAGGGAAAGATTAGTTGGGCAGTTGAATGGGATACTTAGATAATGTGTGGATTCTCCATCATTTGAGTTTTTAAAGAAAAGGCTGAATTATCTAGCTATGTCTGAAATGATCTAGATATGGCATATCCTGAACTAAGCAGGGGGCTGGACTTGATGACCCCTAGGGGTCTCTTCCTACTGTATAATTCTATAATTTTACCTGAGCATATGTATGGTCATCCAGTCCTGTAATTTGGGAGGGAATTGGGACTCCTGTCAGTGATGGAGTCTGTCTTTTGATTGTCACTCAGGTAGACAGCCTTGGAGTGCTTCTAGATCCATTGCTGTGCCTGTAACATCAGGTGGTGGCCATGAACAGAACTGCTTTTTACAATGCAATCTGGTGAGAAGGCTGCAATCTTTTTTTTTCTGATTCAGATCTGGCCACCATCATCCATACCTTTGTCACCTTGAGGCCAGATTACTGAAACACGTTCCACATGGGGCTGCTCTTGATGATTGTTCAGAAGGTACAGCTGGTGCAGAATGCAGTGGCCAGGTTCCTTTGGAGGGTGGGTATCTGTGAGAGCATATTACACCTGTGCTTCAAAGTCACTGGCTACCAATAGCTTTCTGAGCACCTTTCAAGGTGCTGTTTTTGACCTTTAAAGCTTTAAACGGCCTGGGCACAACATATCTGAAAGACTGCCTCTCCCATGCTCCACCATGATCTTTGTGGTTAGCTGGGAGCACCCCCTTGTGAGTAGTACTCTCCGTCTCCACCAATCGTGCTCATACGACAAAGGTGCACAGAGGGGTTGATCTTGCTTGCTGCCTCAGTGATGCGGAACTGCCTTCCCCTGGAGGTCTGTCAGAGTCCGAGCATGAGAATATTCTGGAGGCAAGGTAAGACTTCTTTTTGGCAAGGCGTTTGGCAGGCAGGGCTAAGGGTTGGGTGAGGGTTTGTTAGTGTTGGGTTTTTAAGGGGATTTTAATGTATTTCGTATGGTTTCACCTTGTAAACTGCTGAGCCTTAGGGGAAGGGTGGGATATTAAATTTAAATAAATAAATAAATAAATAAATAAATTCCTGCTACAGAGAGTACACTACTCAGATATGTCATTTCTGATATGTGCTATATAAAGTACTTGGATATTCCAGGACCAGTATAAGTTATCAGGGCCACAGCATTCATAATTTTCTGGGGGAAGCATTTACATGGCATTGTTTTTCACCATGCATTGTTACATGCATACTAACATGGCATTGTTTTTCACCAGGCCTCCAGTCTCTGCAAGAATCTGTACAATACTAATGATCCCATTTGGCTATATTCTGATCTCTCTTAAAGTGATATAAACTAGAAACACATTGACTACAAGGGAATTTCATGTGCAGCAGGAAGCCTTCAGTCGAATCCATATACTGCAGTTAGATGGAGGCAACAGACCCTATTATATAGATCAGTTTCAGATTTTAGGCTGTTCTGAACTGGGCAGTTCACATGACACTATATGTATCCTTCACCTGTACATTTAACGTACTGTAGCTCTGATTGCATTTCTAGTTTTGTATAGTATTCAACTATCTGGAACTATCTGGAATGCTTCACCTCCAGCTTATTGATTTCATAGAATCCGAGTTGAACCTCATAGAATCTGAGACCACTTTTACATGAGTGGTTGAAACCAGCACGTTGAAGAACGCACTGACTGAAAAGCCCCGTGGGGTGCGTTTACACACGCACCGGAAATAGCCGTCCCGACATAGGATCGCTGCTCACGGGGTCTTTTTAAAGGAGCATTTTGGAAGCACCAAGGCTTGGGAATCCTCGGGACTTCCAAAATGCGCCTTTAAAAAGACCCTGCAAGCAACGATTCCTATGGCAGGGCGGCTACCTCCGGTGCATCTAAATGCACCCTGTGCAGCTTTTCAGGAAGCATTTTCTTCAATGTGCTACATCCGTCTGCTCATCTAAAAGTGGCATTAGAGTTGGAAGGATCCTCAGAGGTCATCTAGTCCAACCCTCTGCTCAATGCAGGAACTCCACAGCTACAGCATTCCCGACAGATGGCTGTCCAGCCTCTGTTTGAAAACCTCCAGGGAAGGAGAGCCCACCACCGCCCTAGTCAGTCTGTTCCACTGTCGAACAGCTCTTACCTTAGGAAGTTCTTCCTAATATTTAACTGAAATTTGATTTCTTGTCATTTGAGCCTATTATTTCTAGTCTTGCCTTCAGGAGCAAGAGAGAACAAGTCTTTGCCCTCCTCTGAACCCGTTCCAATTTGTCAATGTCCTTCTTAAAGTGCTCCAGATGAGGTCTGACCAGCACAGAATAGAGTGGAACTATTTTTTCTCGTGACTTGAAAACAATGCTTCTGTTAATTCAGCCTAAAACTGCCTTATCCTTTTTTGCAGCTGCATCGCACTGCTGACTCATGTCCAGTTTGGGATCAACTACAATCCCCAGATCCTTTTCGCTTGTATTGCTGCCAAGCCCGGTATCCCTCATCCTGTATTTATATGTTTGATTTTTCTTACCTAAATGCAGAACTTTATATTATCTCTGTTGAATTTCATTTGTTAGCTTATCAGCCCAGTTCTCCAACTTATCAAGATCATTTTGAATTTTATTTCTGTCTTCTGTGGTGTTCGCTACCCCCCGCCCTCCTAGTTTTGTGTCATCTGCAAATTTAATAAGCATTCCCTCTACTCCCTCATCCAAGTCATTAATAAAGATGTTTAGCAGTACTGGGACCAGAACAGAACCCTGTGACACCCCCTCAACACCTGGATGCCATTGATGAGCACTCTTTGTGTACAGTTCTTTAACCAGCTGTAAATCCACCTAATGGTAGTATCATCTAGTTCACATTTTACCAGCTTGTCAACAAGGATATCATGGGGGACTTTGTCAAATGCTTTGCTGAAATCAAGATATATTATGACCACGGTGTTCCCATGATTCACTAAACTAGTAACTTGATCAAAAAGGGAAATAAGAATTATTTATTTATTTTTATTTATTTGCATTTATACCCCGCCCCTCCTGAAACAGCTTGGGGCGGCTAACAATATCAAAAATAAAAACACAATTATAAAACATTTTTAAAACACTCATAAAAGCAACAATTAAAGCACGGCTAGGGAGCATAAAATTAATACAATAAATAAATAAATAAGGGTGGAGGGGATTAAAAAACCCTAACCCTCCTCCCCCCACCCCTTCCCAAAGGCCTGGGCGAACAGCCAGGTTTTGCAAATTCGCCGGAATGTTAAAAGGCTTGGCTTCCTCCAGGAGGGAATTCCAAAGACACGGCCTGGCCACCAAGAATGCCCTCTAGATTGCGGCCCCCGCTTAACATGGGGACCTCCAAGAAGGCACCCCCAGCAAACCGAAGAAGCCGCTCTGGGGCACGAAGGGCGAGGCGGTCCTGGAGGTACAAGGGGCCCAGACGGTGAAGGGCCTTGTAGATCAATACCAAAACCTTGAACCTGGATCAGCTCGCTATTGGCAGCCAGTGCAGAGTCCAGAGCACAGGTGTTATGTGTTCCCGATGGCCCGTCCCCGAAAGGAGCTGGGCCGCTACAGTCTGCACTAGCTGCAGCCTCCAAACCAGGAACAAGGGCAGCCCCACTTAGAGCGCATTGCAGTAGCCCAGCCTCGAGGTGACGAAGGCATGGACAACTGGGGAGGCCAGGTCCGAGCCGGAGACGTACGGACGCAGCCTCCGCACCAGATATAACTGGCGGAAGGCGGCCTTCGCCACTACCTCCACCTGCTGCTCCAGGCGGAGGTCTGTGTCCAATAACACCCCCAGACTCTAAACCTGCTGAGCTATAGGAGGGCGAACCCCCCCAATCAGGGGGGGGGCGACACCTCCCTCGCTCTCCACACCAACATCACCTCCATCTTATTGGGGTTAAGCTTCAATCTGCTCTGCCACATCCATTCCGCCACGGCCTCCAAACACTGAGATAGCATCGAGACGGCAGGGTCTGGATCAGTTGAAAAAGAGAGGTACAGCTGAGTATCATCAGCATATTGGTGACATCGCACCCTGAACCCTCTCACAGCCTCCCCCAAGGGCTGCATATACACATCAAACAACAATGGAGACAGAATGGAACCCTGCAGAATGCCGCAGGATAAAACATAGGGGCAAGATGTTTCAGCTCCCAACACCACCCGCTGGCTTCTCCCTGAGAGGAATGAGAGGAACCATTCAAGAACAGTCCCGTCCAGACCCCCCAGGTCACACAGCTGTCTCAACAGCAGCCCATGGTCACGGTGTCAAAAGTGGCGGAGAGATCTAGCAGGATGAGAAATGTAGAACGTCCTGCATCCATCTCCCAGCGGAGATCGTCGACCATGGCCACCAATGCCGTCTCGGTGCCATAGCCGGGACGGAACCCAGATTGAAAAGCGTCCAGGAAACCAATGCCATCTAGGTGCACCTGGAGCTGGATCGCCACCGCCCGCTCAATAACCTTCCCTAAAAAGGGAAGGTTAGAGACAGATCAGTAGCTGGCGAGTGCTTCCATGTCCAACGATGGTTTCTTCAGCAGGGGGTGCACCACAGCCTCCTTGAGGCTAGGCGACAACATTCCCTGCTGCAAGAACGCGTTGACCACCCTCGGCAGCACCGCCCCCAATGTCTCCCTGGAGGCTTTCACCAGCCAGGACGGGCACGCAGACCCCAAGACATCCACCGCATCGGCTGGCGTCACTTCCCGAAACTCCCCCCACAAGGATGGACCAGACGGGGCCTCCATCACCTCGCGCTCTCCACCTACTGCCCCTAATCCAGCGTCAAAGTCACTCTGAATCTGAGCAATCCTGTCTGCGAAGTAGGTGAAAAACTCCTCACAGAGGGCCTGGGACAAGTCCCCGTCCAGGCGGAGGGAGGCCGGACTGACCAGCCCCCGCACGACCCAAAACAGCTCCACTGGGCATGACTTCACAGATGCTTTGAGGACAGGAAGGAGCTCCTTCCTTGCTGTCCTCACAGCCTCAATATAGGACCACAAATGGGCCCTATGGAGAAGTCGGTCAGAGTCAGATCGAGTCCAACGCCAGCATCGCTCCAGCCTCCTGCCTGCCTGTTTCATACACCGCAGCCCCTCAGTAAACCAAGGGGCCCTGCGGTGACGAGACAGAGACAGAGGGCGTCTCAGAGCCACCCTGTGAATGGGCTCCTCCAGCAAGCTGTTCCAATGCTGGACCAGCTTATCGAGTCCAGGTTCAAGGTTAACTCCCTCAGGACCTCTTAGAACCGCTGAGGTTCCATCAGCCTCTGAGGTCGGACCATCCTAACTGGTCTGACTTATTCTTGACAAATCCACTGCTTTGTTTTCTAGATGCTTACGGACTGATTTCCTTATAATCTGTTCTAGTACTTTTCCAGGTATTGATGTCAGGCTGACTGGTCTATAGTTTCCCGGATCCCGCTTCTTTCCTTAGATAGGGACAACATTTCCCCATCTCTAGTCTCCTGGCACTTCACCTGTTCTCCAAGAGTTCCCATAGATGATAGACACAGGTTATGAGAGTATATCACAAGTTTCTTTCACTACCCTAGGATGTAATTCATCTGGCTCCAAAGACTTGAACTCGTTTAGAGTAGCTATATATTCTCTGACCAACTCTTTATCTATCCTAAGAACATAAGAAGTGCCATACTGGGTCAGACCAATGGTCCATTTAGCCTAGCATCCTGTCTCCGACAGTGACAAATCATGGTGGCTTGGGAGAACCACCCAACAGGTCACAATGGGGGATCCATTTCCTGTTGTTTCCCCCCAGCTCCCGTCATGTTACCTGATCCTGTCTGGCTAATAGCTGCTAATGGACCTATATATCATGAGCTGCAATCCTTTCCCTTATCATTCATATTACTTTTTCCAGGTTGGACACAGTTTCTGTTTTGGAAGAAGATGGAAGCAAAATAGGAGTTGAGTATCTTGGCCTCCTCTTTGTCACCTGTAAAAATTTCACCATCTTCACCAAGCAGCGAACCTACCACTTCCTTCCCCCCTGACCCCTTTACTTTTAATATACCTGAAAAAACCCCTTTTTGTTGTTTTTAGCATCCTTCACTAGCCTCAGCTCATTTTGTGCTTTTGCCTTCCTAACACCATCCCTACAAGTCTGGGCTACTTGTGTGTATATGTCCTTCGTGACTTGTCCCATCTTCCATTTCTTGTAAGTGTCCTTTTTAATTCTCAGCTCATCAAAAAGCTCTTTATGCAGCCACATTAGTTTCTTTAGATGTCTCCCATTTTTCTTTCTCATTGGAATTGTTTGTGTTTATGCCTCCAGTATCTAATTTTTCAGAAACTCCCACCCATTTTTGACTCCTTTTTCCTTTAGTTTATCTAGTCATAGAATCCTGCCTAGCATTTCTCTGAATTTATTAAAATTAGCTTTCCTAAAGTTCAAGGTACATGTTTAACTATGCTCACCTTTACTTTCTTAGATTAGACATTAGTGAACAGCTTTGGAAGACATAAGAACGGGAAAGAATTACTGCTTAATTCCCCAAATAGCCAATGAACAATTAACACATTACTAGCATTTAAATACATTGCTAAGAGTTACCCTTTGGGTAATTTCAGATGTTACGGGATCACAGTCAACCACCCTGAATCACAGTGGATTCAGGGTGGTGACTGTGATTGTGCGAATGTCTGTTTGAGCCTTGTCAGATGTTCACCATGGTGAATTCCTGCGGGGATTCAAAGCTAACCATGGTTCTGGAGGTGAGGCCGGCCTCACCTCCAGAACCGTGGTTAGCTGGACCACGATTGGGAATGGGGTGAAAGTAACGTCTGTTACCATGACCTGTTCCTGACCGTGGTCCAGACTGGCCGCTGCGCCCACCCGTCTCCCTGAGTGAGGGTTGCCAGTGGAGCATGGGGGGGAGGGACTGAGTGGTTGCACGTCGCACTGGGCAGCCCCGTCCCCTCCCCGATTCCCCTCCGCAATCAGGCTGACACATATAAAGGATGGCCAGTCTGATCCTGGATCCCGGTCTAGGTTTCAGTGTGGTGGGCTGAAAGGCCCGTCACGTCTGAAATTACCCTCTGTCTCCTCTGCCAAAACCCTTGTTCATGCCCTGGTCATCTCTCGCCTCAATTACTGTAACCTCCTTCTCACTGGCCTCCCCCACTCTCCCCTTTCACCCCTTATCTCCATCCAAAACTCTGCTGCCAGGGTCATCCACCTCGCCTGTCACTTCGACCACGTGCAGTCCCTCCTCTCCTTTCTTCACTGGTTCCCCCTTCCTGAACGAATTCTGCACAATCTCCTAGTCCTCACCTATAAAGCTCTTCACAACCTTGCTCCCCCCTACCTCTCTGTGCTAATTTCCCTCCGTACTCCAGTCCGTGAACTCTGCTCCTCCTCTGTCCCCTCTCGCATCCTCCCACGCCTCCCCTGCTCTGTCCCTTCTCCTTAGCTGCTCCCCACCCCTGGAACTCCCTCCCTGACCACATCCACCTTACCCCCTCCTTTCGTACCTTCAAATCCCTCCTCAAGACCCACCTCTTCCACTCTGCCCTCCCCGACTCCTCATTCCCCTCACGTAACTCCTGCTGATACTTACCATAAGTACAATTTGTTACCTGAGGTCTGTGTACTCACATCCTCACCACATGGACCAGCCAGCCATCATTCTCGATGTAACCAAGTCAAGCACATGCACCTGGAACCTTGCATCTTTGTGACTGTTACACTCCTTGTCTCTCCCTCTGTTCCCTTCCTTCGTCTCCCCCCTCCCCCAATCTCTCACATTGTAAGTCCTAGGGTAGAGACCATATCTATTCCATTACTTTGTAAAGCGCCAGGTACATTGCTGGAGCTATATAAATACTTGCTAATAATAATAATTAATTAATAACTCCCTCAAAAGCTTTCCTTCTCAGTCAGCATTCCCTCCCTTCTAGCATTTCTGAAGCATCATCCTATACCTCCATAACATGATCCACAAACCACTTTCACTGGAGATGTTCCTTGTTCCTCATAATTAGCTGAGAAGTTAGCTGAGAACTAAACACATAGGCCACAATCCACAGACCACTTGCTCCAGATATGCCCCATTGAAGCCCACAGGGTCATAAGCGCTTCTACAATCTGACCTCAAGAGCCCGGCTCTCTATCTGGGCTGTAACAGACTCATCTACAGCTCAAGCACAGAAGAGGGCATGGAGCCTTCACCTTCACTGGAGAGAAGCATGTGAGGCCCACAGCAGTTCAAAGACAAACCCCAACTTTTGATAGCTGATGTTTTGACCAAGCAGTAGGGACTCAACTGGGGCCTTCAGAGCTAAAGACAATAGCCTGGGTGTCTAGCTGGACTTGTAGCAGACTCACCTACCTGCTATGGACTACTCAGAGTGGGACATGGAATCAACACATTCGTGTGGGCAAACTACAGCAGGGGGAATGGCCAGCTCATCTGCTAGGCTCCTTGGATAGCCTGCACATGAGGTGACTAGGAACGTAAGGGCACAAAGCAACTCTGGGCTTCAGCAGGCTTCCTTCCTGTGTGTTAGCACCCCTCCTATGCAAGCACTCCAATATTACAGTGATGAACATTTTAGAAATGCTAGTCTAGGCTAGTATAGTGCAGAGCAGAGTCAGTCTCCCCTCTGCCATGCCCCTAGTAGGAACAGGAATACAAAGAGTTAAAGGATGCTCCATGCATGAGCACTAAACGTCTGAGTCAGAACTAGTTCAGGGGTCATGTGCCATGGAACCACTCTGCCTACTTATCCTTCCCAGAGGCTCAGAGCAGCTTACGATACATAAAAACATTTAAAATACAAACCCCCCACAAACCCACCCAATCCCATGTCCTCAAACAACCCCACAAATTACAATACTATGTATTTATTGTGATAAATAAATAAATAAATAAATAAATAAATAAATAAATAAAGCCCTCTCACTTCCCTACCCCAAAACCACCCACCACCTCACCCCAATCCCCTATCTCCACCCACTGAATGCCTTTTCAAATAAAAAGGTCTTACACCACCTCTGGAAGACACGCAGGCTTGGACTCAAACAAATTTCTGAGGGAAGGGAGTTCCAAAGCACTGGGACAGCAACCGAGAATGCCCCACCTGTGAGTCTTTGTTGAATGAGCAAAGCTAACAGATGGTACCCACAGGGAGGCACTCCTGGCCAATTGCAGGGACCACAATGGGGCATAGAAGAACAGGCAGCAACCGAGAATGCCCCTCTGCAAACCCAGACGGTCTTTCAGATATGTGGGGCCCAGACAGTTTAGGGCTTTAAAGGTCAAAACCAGCACCTTGAATTGCTTCTGGAAAGTGATAGACTTCGGCGCACCAGTGTAATGTGCTCCCAGAGGAAGGAGGCAAGCCAGGTGAAGTTGGTGAAGAGCACTCCTGGCCACCACCACAACCTGACAATCCAAGCACAGCAAAGGGTTCAGAAGCACTTCAAGGCTGAAAACCTGACTGACCAGACTCGGTCAACAACAGGAGTCCCAATCCCCCAGGTCACCAGCCCAGTCAACCATCAGCATCTCAGTCTTGTCCGGATTAAATTTCAATTGGCTCACCCTCATCCAGTACCCAATAGCAGCCAGGCATTGGGTCAGCACCGAGACTGCAGGGCCTGGGTGAGATGAAAAAGAGAGCTAGAGCTTGGTGTCTTCAGCATACTGACAGCACTTCACCCAAAACCTCCAAACGACCTTGCCCAGCAGCCTCAGATACACATTGAACAGTAAGGGAGATAGACTAGAACCCTGCAGGACCTCACTGGGTAGGTTCAGAGGAGATGATGAGCAGTCGCCCATCACCACTCTCTGGGACCTCTCTGACAGGAAGGAGTGGAACCACTCAACAGTAGTTACACACACCTCTGCCAGGTCCTGCAGTTGACAGGATTGCTCAGATTGACAAGAACAACTTGTGAACAACAGTATCAAAGGCTGCTGAAATATCTAACAAGATCAACAGGGTAGAATTTCCCTTGTCAGTCTCCAGGTGTAGGTCATTGACCAAGGCCACAAGTAGAGTCTCCATACCATACTCAGGATGAAAGCCTGACTGAAATTAGATGACATCAAGATGGCCTAGAGCTGTTGGGCAACCACCTGTTCAATAACCTTCCCTAAAAAGGGAAGGGTTTTTTGAGCAGGCACTGGACAATCACAGTTTTAATGGCTCCCCAAACCCTCCCCTTCTCAAGGGAGGCATTGAAAACCACAGCCAGCAATGGTCCCAGCATCTCCCGGTTGGGTTTTACCACTCAGGTTGGGCAAGGATCTAATTCACAACTGGTTGCCCTCAAGCACCTCCTCCACATCGGTGAGGGGATACTGATTGAAACTGATCCAACTAAACAGGTTTAGCCCTGTCTGGTCTGGCAGGGTTGGGGTTTAAGAACTGGTGACCTCAGCTCCATCTGCAAGAGCCTCTATCCTCTAAGCCAAAAGACCTGAGTCTCTCAGCTCTGAGAATAGCAGGCTCATGAACCTGTGAGTGGTTAGTCACCACTCACACCACTAGAGGGGGCCTCTGCATCGGATTGGAGGTAGTAGATGAGCTTGAGGTTATGGAGGCACCGTCTGGTTTACCTTCTTGGGATGAGTTTCAGGAAGTGACGCCAGCCGATGTGGTGGATGTCCTGGGGTCTATTAGAGCCACCAGTTGTGAATTAGATCCATGTCCATCATGGTTGGTGAAAGCCTCCAGGGAGACTTTGGGGACGGTGCTGGCGGGCGTAGTCAATGCGTCCTTTCAGCAGGGGAGATTGTCACCCAGTCTCAAGAAGGCTGTGGTGCGCCCCCTGCTGAAGAAACCATCTTTGGATGTGGATGCACTCGCCAGCTACCGACCCATCTCTAATCTTCCCTTTTTAGGGAAGATTATTGAATGGGCGGTGGCGAGACAGCTCCAGGCGCGTCTGGATAACATCGGTTTCCTGGACCCTTTTCAGTCTGGGTTCCATCCCGGCTATGATACTGAGATGGTGTTGGTGGACGATCTCCACTGGGAGATGGATGCAGGATGTTCAACATTTCTGATCCTGCTAGATCTCTCAGCCGCCTTTGACACAGCAGACCATGGGCTGCTACTGAGATGACTGCAAGACCTGGGGGGTCTGGACGAGACTGTCCTTGGGTGATTCTGCTCATTCCTCTTGGGGAGGAGCCAGCGGGTGGTGCTGGGGGCTGAAACATCAAGCTCCCGGTCTTGACCTGTGGCATTCTGCAGGGTTTGATTTTGTCTCTGTTATTATTTAATGTGTATATGCAGCCCTTGGGGAGATCATAGGAGGGTTTGGGGTGCGATGTCACCAATATGCTGATGATACTCAGCTGTTCCTGTCCTTTTCAACTGACCCAGGTCCTGCTGTCATGTTACTTTCCCAGTATCTGGAGGCCGTGGCAGAGCAGAATGACGCTCAATCCCGACAAGATGTAGGTGATGGTAGTGGGCAGGGCGAGGGAGGTGCTGGCTACCCTTGTGGGGGGGGGGGGGG